>CM044551.2:22965235-23087735 GCA_024416835.2 Perccottus glenii
TGCTTCGTTTCAGTTACGTATTGCTACTAGAATATACGCCACAAATATATGGACTCTGGGTTGATGATGGCGCGGGTGTGCACCTGGTGTGTATTCTCCCTTTCCTACCCTGTGAGTGCGCGGCCCCTTTAAGTTGCAGGCACACGGACGAATTCGTCATGGGGAACGCCTACCACACCTGTGAAATTACCCAGACCAATCGGATGTGGCGCGGGCTAGTTCAAAAGGCCCAATCAAAGGACAGAACAGGGGAAGGACAACAGGGCAGAGGAAGCGACAACACAAGCGGCCGGCACAGGAGGAGGCAGCGGCCCATGTCGCCGCCCTCGGCTCTAGGTTCGTTTTGATCACCACAAAAAGTAGAGTTGTACCACAGAGAAACACGAGGGACTGAGTTTTCCAAGTTTTAAAAGTCTGAAGGTTTATTTAAAAATATTAAAATAAAAGAAAGCAAACATTGTTAAAAAGCCCAGTAAAGAGGCTTTAAAGTCAATCCGGGTTAAAAGGGAAAAGTCATTATGTTGTAGGCCTCGACCTCCCGTCCGCGCCGCAGGGCCGGCTTGGAGGAGTGCTGACGCTCCCTCAGCGGTTGCCGTGGACTCCGAGGTCCCAATACGCCGCCACAGGACTACAATCACACACAATAATGTTCAGCTTAGCGACCACACAAATATATATATACAAATAAACCCACACAGCATGCAATGAACACGGACACGCGTCCCTTTACTTAGCGTATAAAATGGCGTTGTACAGGTCCCTGGTTCCCTCCTGGTCGCGTGGGTCCGGCGGTCGCTCCTCCGAATCCTGGTCCGGTCTCTTTCCCGAAGGGGGAGGACGGTGCTGTGGACAGGGAGAGGCGGTCTTATGCACACAGTAATTAACAGCTCAGATAGGTGTACCCCCACACAGTTATGGGCACTTCCCTGTACTTAGCTGTGTAGCGAGCGTTGTATGCGGTGGACTCTTGTGGCTTCGCCGCCTTCAGTCGGTCCCGCTCTCCATGCTGCTCAATGTTCCTTTTTCTCTGTCCGTTCCTCCGTCTCTGTCCGTCTCCGTCTCTGTGTTTTCTCCATCTTACTGTTCTCTCCTTTCCGCTTTTCCTCTCCTTTCCGCTTTTCCTCTCTCCTTTTCCTTTTCTCCGTCTCTCTTTTCCTTTTTCGTTCCTTCCTTCCCCGCCGTAGTTCCTCTTGCCCGTCCCAGCCGCTGGCTCTCTTCCTCTGGTCGCGGGTCGCCCCAGGCCTCCTCATCGGCCCCTCGCTTCCGGTCCTACCAGGCACGCCTCGCGGGTTCCCTGGCCTCAGGTCTGTTCAGGAATCCTCCCGGCTTCTTTCTCCTCTCACCGGCATCCGCCGGCCCGGTCTTTCTCCCGGTCCCGTCCGTTCCCTTCTCACTTTTCCTCTGCTACCAGCCTCTTTTCCTTCTCCGCTCCTTTCTCCTTTGCCCGGCGTCCGCCCGCTGCCTCCTCCTGTGCCGGCCGCTTGTGTTGTCGCTTCCTCTGCCCTGTTGTCCTTCCCCTGTTCTGTCCTTTGATTGGGCCTTTTGAACTAGCCCGCGCCACATCCGATTGGTCTGGGTAATTTCACAGGTGTGGTAGGCGTTCCCCATGACGAATTCGTCCGTGTGCCTGCAACTTAAAGGGGCCGCGCACTCACAGGGTAGGAAAGGGAGAATACACACCAGGTGCAAACCGGCACCCCGTGACATATACATTTATATAGATTTATTTATACTTTATAATATATATGGCCAACATATGAGGCCTTGTAATAAAGCCTGCACCATCTGTTGGAGCTATTTCTAGTATTTTCTTTATTTGAGTTGGTTTTAATTACATTTAATATTTTAGTTTTGTTAAACATTTGATTAGAAGCATTTCTATTTGAGTTATGGTTAGTCCTTTTATTTTGAAGGCACAGGAAGCAGGTGACACCTGTATATGCAGGTGGTTTTTGTAGTAGTAGGGTTGTAGCAGACAGTATGGTTCTTTGAATGTTTCGATCTAAAAATGTTAAATAAAACTTTAGAAAACCTACAAATCCTGGACTGGACCATGGACTCTTTTCTCTGAGCAACAGAGGACGCTTCAGGGCCTCAGTGACATTTGAAATTAAGGTTGGTTGCTTTGGTGGTTTGTTGGACAAAGGGCCACTACACCATCTGCTACGACCTACTGTAGGACATATACAAGTTTATCCACATTATTAATTGTTCTGAAAGACAAAGCCACCTGGTCTGAAGCTGCTGCCGTTGACCTTCCTGTGTTGAGTTCCCCCAGTCACAGTCTGAGCTGCTTTATATAGGTTTAAACTGATCCTGACTGACTTTAATGGCTCCTCCTCTGTTCTGCTCCACTCTCTCTGCTCTTTTATCCACTGCTCTCTTTCTGTGTCAGACCCTGATGATGTCAGGCTGGTGGGCGGAGCCAGTCGCTGTGATGGAGCCCTGCAGGTGAAACACTTGGACAAATGGAGAGATGTGTGGATGAGCAGATATGAGTGGAACCTGAAGACAGGAGCTTCTTTCTGTCGTCGATTGGACTGTGGTTCTGTGATTTCTGTTGAACACAGAAGTGTTTCTGATCGTTCTGTTTGGAGGATGAGCTCCTCCTGTGTCCAGTCCACATCTTCCCTGAGAGAGTGTGTGAGCTCATTTGATTCATACAGCTTCTCCCTCTCTGTCCTCACCTGTTCAGGTAACACTAATGACACTGTGGCTTCACTTTGAGTCAGAGTCATTTTGATTTAAAAATGTTCCCTTCATTCCTTCATCTTTTGACACTTATTCCCGTTGGCTGTGGGGAGGGTGGGGCTGGAGCCTGTCCCAGCAGCTTTGAGCCTGAGGCGGGGTTCACTCTGGACACTTTACAGTTAGTCGCAGGGCTAACACTTAAAGACAGGGGACATTTAGATTCAGCAGTTCACCTGCACAGACATGTCTTTGAAGATTTGTCTTTGAAGTGACATTACGTAACTTTCTGAAAAACCTAACAGTTAGTGACACCAGTGGCCGTTAGAGGAACTGCAGTCAGTGTCCTGCTCGCTCTCGCTGGCGCGTGCTCGTACGTTCATGACGGAGCATCAGACAGACGTTCACAGGACTTGGACATTTACTGACATCATGTTTACAGAGGAGGTAAGAAAAGTTACACTTCTGTATTTGTTTTTTGACAAACTTTATTTGAGAGTTAACTAGCGGCAGTAGCTCAGTGGGTAGAGCGGTCGTCTTTCAACCGGAAGGTAGGCGGTTCGATTCCCGCTCTCCCCACAGTTCATACTGTCATTGCGTCCTTGGGCAAGACACTTAACCCACCTTGCCTCCAGTGACTGTAACACTGGTAATTACATTAGAACAATGTAAGTCGCTTTGGATAAAAGAGTCTGCTAAATGAATAAATGTAAATGTAAATGTAACTATATTTGAGTCTCGAGCGCTGACACAGCAGTAAAACTCCTGAGACCCGGGAAATAAGAGAGCAACTAATGTTTGACAATGACATGTTTTAGAAAGTGTTGTTCAACACAATACAGCCTTAGAGCTGACGTTGCATGAGATATTATCGATTGTGTAACACCTGGGTATTATTGAACTCATTAGAGTTGAGGACTATTGCATACACTGTATTCAGATGATAAGGTTCTTAATGGAGCTTGTGGGTGTGTGAGACATGAACATGAAACAGAAAACCAGTTTAAATCTAAATATATTCAATTATTTTAGGGAAAAGTTAAAATTCAAAAAGTGGATGTGGTGTGTAACTGTCCAGTTCAAAGTTCTTTAAAGCTCATTAAAGGTGAAAAAAAGAATCTTCTGTATTTTACAAACGTTTGTGTCAGGATCAGTCACAAAAAAAAAAAAATCAATAAAGTTTGTCCTTCCAGCTCGCCATGGGCTCCAGTCCCAAAAAAACCTGACCTGAAAACCGTCAGAATGTTTGAATGAGTCAAAACATCTAGATCTAAGTTTAAAGGTAAACAATAATTCTCTTTAAAGAGGCATATTTAATTTACAATCATTCAGTTCAAAACAGAGCAACATTTACATATTTCAGAATCAAAACCACTTGAATCTGACTCATTAGCTTTAGCCACTCAATGAGAAATCCCATAGGCGTTAGCATTTCAATGCTTCATTAGCATTACACACAACAGTCAAAAACACAATGAAACACTAAATGGACACTTTAGTCGTATTGTAAAAATAAAACTAGTGAAAGTTCAAAGTTCACTCAACATTGGTTCAGTTTCCATTTCTACTTGTTTCAATGGAGAATGTAAAATGGAGGTCCGTTAAACGTTAAAGTTGGAGAAATAGGGGTCAGAAGAAAGTGCTGCTGAGTTATTGAAGCTGTTTGTAACATACAGTCTAGTTAGACAGCTTTGTTTGCTTTAAGCATCAGCCACAGTAAGTGCAGGAACCCACAAATGAAACTTCTGACCCAGCCTCGTCTTACTGGACAATCCAAAGCCTCCATTCACGTAGCGGGGGTGTAACGTCTGTCAAAAGAACTAACAGCAGCTACTTCAATAAGTCCAGCAGCTTTCAGCGAGCCTTGCAGTGTTTACAGGAGTCTCAGCAGGATAACAGCTAAAGTGACTGAACTTATATCAGACAGGATACTGTAGATCTGTTACTATTACTCTTGTTTGGACCAGTCTTTGCACAAATGTTGGAGCATTTCATTTTTATATGGTCCACTCTAAACAGCTGCACTGCTCCTAAACCTTGTGGAACACATCAGTGACAAGCTCCAGAGTAAAACTAACTCACTGAGCTCTTATTTACTGGAGACAAAAGAATATGAGCAGAACTGTACTAAACTGGTGCTGCATTAGGTTGAGACAAACATAAATGTAACCTCGCTGTATCATTTCAGTTTATCATTGTTTATTTCACTGTTCGAGTCATTCAGAAAACCTCCAACATGAAGTTTAACACAACACAACGACAGATATACAGTTTATTTGTGTTGTTCTCTTCTCAGGACTCCAGCTCAGGAGAGTTTCAAGCTCCTGTGGGGGAGAGCTCTGACAGAGACTGAAGAAGGAGGAGAGCAGGAGCTGGAGCTGTCAGTGAGGAGGACAGACTGAGGGGGGCTCAGCTGCTGTCGCAGGAGGAGGAGGAGAAAGTTCTCCAGATGGTTGGAACTCGTCTGCCAGGGCTTTGTCTGGATGTAATAGAGAACGGGCGAGCCACAGCAGGACCAGCCGAACCAAACAGAGCACGTTTTCTACAGTGTTTATGTACAGACATACATTCTTTCTGCTCATATTTATAATAAAGACATGTTACACTGAGCCACTGCTGCCCTTGGTTTATGTGGCCAAGTCTCATATGAGAGAGAGACATTATGACAGTAATAACATACTGAATATTGAATTTAGAGAACGATCATTATTACAATAATACAGACTTTGAACACACCTTTCTGCTGCCAATCAATCAATACAAGACGTGGTTTGTGTTTTTGACACAAACGTGTCCTCGACAGAGACGTGAACAGGACACAGCTCACACTAGGCAAGGCAAGGCAATTTTATTTATACAGCACAATTCATACACTGGTTAACTCAAAGTGCTTTACAGGAATAAAACATAATTTACAAGATTTATATTAAGAAACATAAGAAAAAATTAAAAAACATTTTAAAAAGAAGAGTGCAGATAAAAGAAAAAACAAACACTTTAGGTTGTAGTGTAGGCGGAGCTAAAGAGGAAGGTTTTTAACCTCCCCTTGAACATTGTTAAAGTTGAGGCTGTCCCAGGTTTTTGCTGCATGAAACTTAAACGCTGCTTCACCAGGTTTAGTTCTAACTCTGGGCACGAGCAGAAGGCCTGTCCCAGATGTTCTCAGAGTCCGAGGATGTTCATAAGCAACTAGCATGTGAGAAATATATTCTGGTGCTAAACCATTTAGAGACTTGTAAACCAGAAGTGCTGTTTTAAAGTCTATTCTCTGAGCAACAGGAAGCCAGTGCAGAGATTTTAAAACTGGCGTAATGTGGTTGTACTTCCTGGTTTTGGTTAGAACCCGAGCAGCTGCGTTCTGAATAAGCTGCAGCTGTCTTAACCCTCGTTTTGAGAGACCAGTGAGCAGGCCGTTACAGTAATCTAACCTGCTGGAGATAAAAGCATGGATAAGTTTCTCTAAGTCTGGTTGAGACATCATCCCTTTGACTCTGGAAATGTTTTTAATGAGATAAAATGCAGATGATGTAATTGACTTAATGTGACTGTGGAAATTCAAGTCTGAGTCCATGATGACTCCTAGATTTCTAACCTGGTTTTTAGATTTTAGAGAAAGAGACTCGAGGTGACTGCTGACACTTTCTCTTTTCTCACTTTCTAAACCTCAGCTTTCCTCTCTCCTTTCTCTCAGCTCCAGTGAGGCCTGACACAACAGAGGAACATGTGCAGGAACACGGAACAGCAGCTTTACTGCTTTCATTTCAACAAACATACTGTCGTTGTGTCCTTGGGCAAGACACTTAACCTACATTGCCTCCAGTGAGTGTTCTGTAACACTGGTAAATAGCCTAATGTATGTAAAGCACTTTGAGTGCCTACTACAGTACGTGGAAAAGTGCTATATAAAAATAAAGATTATTATTATTATTCTCCAGATAGTTTTATTTCAATTAAATTATAATTAACACATTTATTAACACTAATTAAAATTAAATAAAATAATCTTTTACATTTCCTCTTACTTTACATTTTCTTTGTTTTGGGCCAGACCCTCCTCTGGGTGTTTTAAGTTTTAATTACTTATTTCTCATTAACTCCAGGTTTTTCAAATAAAAACACTACAGTCAATGAGATTCCCTCCAAGATTGTTTTAACTGTTTTAACAAATATGTTTTCACTCAGCAGATTAAAATACTTTCTCTTTGTCCCCCGTCGAACGATGTTATAATCTTATAGTTTAGTCTCACTGCTGTAAGTTTCATGTTTTTATAAAGTTACATGGAAATACATAGATAGTAGGGCTGTATACCTTGGAGAACCTGGCGATACGATACATACCTCGATACACAGGTCACGATTCGATATGTACCGCGATACAGAGCTGTCTCGATACAATTTTATACAATGTGACACGATTCGATACAATTCAATAAAAATACATGGGCCAGAGCCAATTAGTTAATGCTGAACACATTTGCTCAACAAACAGAACTCTGCATTTTTCTTCAATTTATTGAAGACAAAAGTACATTATAACAAAGTGCATTTGCATAAATATTTGCAACTTTAAGTGCTCTGATTAATTGTACACAAATTGTATTAATCTGGAAATTACCACAAGTCAACATTTAACTTTCCAAGGGTACATTCTGAACATGGACATGAAGAAGGGTACATGAAGTATATGTTTGAAACCATTTAGTTTTTTAAGCTTTAACATACTATTATGAGTTTGAAATTATGAACTGAATATTTTGTTTTATTACACTTGTGTATATATGTGTGTGTGTTTGTTTGTTTTTTATGTGTTTTAACCATGTAATGCTAATGTTAATGACACAGTGAAAGGGCTTGCCTGAAATAGTTCTTGAATCCTTCGAGCTGCTGCAGTGATTCTCAAGTATATTTCCTCTCGTTCATAATCAGGAAGATGGAAGCTTGGATGTTGTGTTGTCCAAAGTAGTTTGCGTGGGGTCCCGTGTTTTTTTGGGCTGCGGTGAAGCTAGCTTGTCTGCATGGTGTCTTTGCAGGTGGGCGCGCAGGTTAGTTGTATTACCGGTGTAGCGTATAGAAGCCTGGCAATGCTTGCAGATTGCATTTGTTTTATTGATCCCTTGGTTTTCTTCCTTTGCTTTACAACCAAAATGTGTCCAAACATCTGCCTTTAGGGACAACGGCGCTTCTAAAATCTTCGACATTTTCACTGAGTGTTCTGAAACTCGCGGGCGCCGCTGCCCCCCTAATGGCTGGGCGGAGTATCGATACTAAGGGCTAGAATATCGATACTGTATCTTTTTTTATTATATCGGTATGTATCTAAGAATCGATATTTTGAGCACACCCCTAATAGATAGTGCATAACCCAACTAACCTTTAAGCAGGTCTTAACTCAACTTTTCCTCCAGAGTAAATCCCAGCTCAGTAAAATAATGTCACAACTGTTTGACCTGAATTGAAAGCCGATGGTCCTTTCTGCAGTCAGGCTGGTCTCTGTCTCCTCTCTGTCCTGATCCCGTCACAGAGTGGAAGCTCTGGACCGTTCTGCTTTTAACAGTGCAGCTTTGGGACTTATAGGAAATGCTTTCTTTGTGCATTTCCTCGTGCACGTCAGGTCCACTCTCCGACGGAGACACAGTGGGTGTTGGGATCTGGGTCTCGACACCAAATGTTAAAAGAATGTTTAGTTCAGATTAATGAGAGACGATGGAAACAGCGTACAATTTAGAATGAATGTTCAGGTTTAATTCTTTCAAGAATGAAACAGAACACACACATGTAACAGTGGAACAGGATAAGGTTTCCTTGCAACAATACATGAGATTTTCTATTATGCCGTATACAGTGGTAGGAGGCGTATTGTCCATACCTCCCATGACAAGATCCCAAGTGCAGATTTTAGTCCTTGGCAAGTCTACGTCTGTGTCCATGTTTGGATTAGCATAAAGGACATGACACAACCTGAACTGGACTGGGAGCAAACGGTAATTAATAACTTTAGGAAATATATATATATATATATATATATATATATATATATATATATATATATATATATATATTTTTAACCTTTTATTTAACCAGGAAAGTCCCATTGAGAATAAAAACCTCTTTTTCAAGGGAGTCCTGGCCAAGATGCAACAACATTTACACAATTAGAAACACATGCACATTATTGAGGCAGTCTCCATTGCTTTCAGCTTAGTTTTAAAAGTGTTTAAGGACAAGAGCTCAGTCAGTTTCCAGTCCTTCTGCAGCATATTCCAAGCGAAAGGAGCCGAGTGGACAAAGGCTTTTTTCCCAAACGCAAAAGGAACAGAGAGCAAAAGCTGATCATTTGATCGCAGGGAGTAAGACTCAACACTTCTCTGTGTGATTAAAGTACAAATGTATGGTGGCAGTAATCCAAGCATAGCTTTGAAAATAAAAGTGTACCAATGTCCCTGCCTCCTAGTGGTCAGAGAGGGCCATCCCACTCGTGAATACAATTCACAGTGATGTGTCATGGCTCTACAGTTTGTAATGAACCTCAAAGAAGCATGATAAACTGTGTCCACCTTTTGAAGACATGAAGAAGAAGCATTCATATAAAAAAAGATGCAGTGACAAGGCGCTTTTTTACTTCAAAAGAAAAACACAATTTATTACGGAAGAAAAACCCCAGTTTAAGTTTTAATTTCTTCACAAGTTGTTCTATGTGTGGTTTAAAAGTGAGGGAGTTATCAATCAAGACACCAAGGTATTTATATTCATGAACCACCTCGATAATATTCCCTTCAAGAGTAGACAGTACTGGAACAGTCTGAGACACCTTTGCAAGATTTGAAAACAACATTAGCTTAGTTTTGTCAGCATTAAGGACTAGTTTTAGCTGAAGAAGTGAATGCTGGACAGCAACAAAAGCTTTCTGCAGGGTTTCAATGGCCTGAGCAAGGGATGATCCATAGCAAATAATAATTTTATCATTAGCATAAAAATGCATATTAGCATCAGAAACATTTTGACCCAAATCATTGATAAATGGGAGAGGCCCCAAAACTGAACCCTGTGGTTCACTAACAGAGGGGGTTATAATTTACCTAACCCCCTCTGTTAGACCAGACATTTAGACCATATCTGTCTGTGGACTGTCTTAGGTTGCTTTCACAAGTAATCCGACGCAACAGGGACCAAATGAAATATGTCCACAAGCGCATAGAGACAACAGGTCAAACTTTATTCAGCCTCTCTCTGTGTCCACAGACTATGTGTGTGTCTTTATTCAGCCTCTCTCTGTGTCCACAGACTCTGTGTCTGTCTTTATTCAGCCTCTCTCTGTGTCCACACACTCTGTATCTGTCTTTATTCAGCCTCTCTCTATGTCCACAGACTCTGTGTATGTCTTTATTCAGCCTCTCTCAGTGTCCACAGACTCTGTGTCTGTCTTTATTCAGCCTCTCTCTGTGTCCACAGACTCTGTGAGACTGCTCCAGGGGCCCAGGATGTGCTCAGGATCACTGGAGGTCCACTGGGACCAGTCCTGGACCTCAGTCTGTGAAGATGACTTTGACCTGCAGGATGCAGAGGTGGTCTGCAGGGAGCTGGGCTGTGGGGCTCCTTCTCTCCTCCAGGGGGCGCTCTATGGAGAGGAGGGCTCCTCTGGGGCAGACGTTCCAGTGTGAGGGCCTTGAGTCTGCTCTGATGAACTGTACCAGGTCCAGCTCAGGAAACACCTGCTCATCTGGAAAAGCTGTGGACCTCACCTGCTCAGGTAAAACGAGGCGGGGCTTTCATACACCTGTACGCTTCTTCCAATAACTTCTTCTTGTCTCGGTTCAGAGCCAGTCCGGTTGGTGGGACAGTCCAGTCGCTGTGCTGGGACTGTGGAGCTGAGACACAGAGGACAGTGGAGACCAGTGTCTGACCAGTTTAGAGTCTGGGGCCTGGAGGCTACAGCTGCTGTGTGTCGAGACCTGGACTGTGGTTCAGCTGTTTCTGGAGAAACAAGAAATCATTTTACAGAGAGACCTGTTTTGATAGTTTCAGGTTCTTGTGTAAAGCAGGCTTCTGCTCTGAGAGAGTGTGTAGAGGGAGAAGACTCCAGTGACACATCTGGTCTGGAAGTGGTGTGTTCAGGTAAAAGAACTGTTTAATGAATTTAATTCTAAAATCAGAGTCCGGTTTATTCCTGGTTTAGTCCTGGTTTAGTCCCTGTTAAAGTCCTGGTTTAGTTCCGGTTTAGTCCTGGTTTAGACCTGGTTTAGTCCTGGTTTAGACCTGGTTTAGACCTGGTTTAGTCTCGATTTAGTCCCGGTTTAAACCCGGTTTAGAACCGGTTTAGTCCCGGTTTAGTCCCGTTTAGTCCTGTTTAGACCTGGTTTAGACCTGGTTTAGTCCTGGTTAAGTCCTGGTGTAAGTCCTGGTTTAGACCCGGTTTAGTCCCGGTTTAGTCCTGGTTTAGTCCCGTTTAGTCCTGTTTAGACCTGGTTTAGACCTGGTTTAGTCCTGGTTAAGTCCTGGTTAAGTCCTGGTTTAAGCCTGGTTTAGTCCTGGTTAAGTACTGGTTTAGTCCTGGTTTAGTCCTGGTTTAGACCTGGTTTAGTCCTGGTTTATTCCTGGTTTAGACCTGGTTTAGTCCTGGTTTAGTCCTGGTTTGGACCTGGTTTAGACCTGGTTCTTGTCTCTTCACAGATTTACTGACTCCTCCGAACATCTCCCTGTCTGTCTCTGCTGACGGGGTCTCCGAGGCCCAGCCTCAGGGGCTCCGGGTGCTGCTGGGCTCAGACTTCAGCGTCACATGTTCTGTCCAGCCTCAGTTCCCAGGAGGCTTCTTCCAGCTCATCTGTCCCACTGTGGACCCAGCTCAGAACCACACCCTGCCAGCTGTCAATCACACCGCTCACTTCCTGTTCTCTGATGCTGGCTCCGCCCACAGAGGTGTCTACACCTGTGTTTATCACCTCCATGTTTTCTCCCACAACTTCTCGTCTCAGAGCCAGACCCTCTATCTCACTCTCGGAGGTAAGTTTAGGACAAACAAGAAAGCGTCTCTAAA
Source organism: Perccottus glenii (assembly GCA_024416835.2). NCBI lineage: Eukaryota > Metazoa > Chordata > Actinopteri > Gobiiformes > Odontobutidae > Perccottus > Perccottus glenii. Next base: position 22,976,955 of record CM044551.2, read on the forward strand.
AGTCACATGACAAGATCCCTTCACTCTGATTGGTTCACAGGTCATTTATAATCATTTCTACTGAGAAAGGATTATAAATAACCCTAACCGTAAACAGCGTCTGTTTACTGTGGTAACAGAGCATCTCTGAGGACTCTGTGTTTTAACAGTCTGTGTTTGGCTGCAGCAGGGACCAGGGGCCAATCTCTTCCAACACTGTCGGGGGGGACAACAAACAAATGAAAATACCAAAGCTATTCCAGAGCGGACATAAAAATCTGTTATCAACTAAAATATAGACTAATTGGGAAGATGTTTAGTTTAGATAAAAGCTCTTCTTCATTCGACTGACTGCACTCCTGAGGCCACACTGCCCCTGCACTTCCTGTAGCGCACTGCAGTTATAAAGGAAAATTAAACCGGGGAAGCACATTTTTTCTTCACAGTTACTCAAGTAAAATGTACCTGCTTGACATTTAAACAATGTTTACGATAATTAGGCCCGAGCCGGTGATGACCGGGAGGGCCTGTTATTTGCCCGAGCCGGTGATTGATGGCAGGGCCTATTGTTTTGCTTTCAGTTTTTTTTTTTTTTTTTATCTTTATTGTGACCAAATGATCCTAAATTTGACCCAGTGAACATGCACGAAAAGTCATTATATTGGTCCCAGACTTCAAGCTCGGCGAAAAATTTATGTATTTGAAGTCGCGAAAAAAATACGAAAAATGACTCAGTGGCGACCCTACAAAATCAAAATACATTGGGCCTATGGAAAGTGAAAGTAACTTTTTCCAACGTAGAAAAATGAAACTTGGTATATCCATAGGACACCTCAGAACAAACAGAAAAGTCAATGACAGTCACACCTAAACTTAACAGGAAGTCCGCCATGTGGGGTGAAAGCGCGGCCACTAAAATCGCACCCTTGCGCAGAAAGATGCAAATCATTGTGTTTTAATCTAAATGGCCCCAAATTTGGTGAGTATCATCTAGACACGTGTGCCAACCAAAGTTGTGACTTTGTTGTTGATATCTTATCGGGTATGGGTGTGGCAAGCCTGTAACGAGGTGGCCATTTTTGTGAAAATAAAAGCGTCTCTTAACTCTCAAACGGCTTCTCGGATCGAGTTGGACCCAAAAGGCGTTTGTGCACATTCATGACCTGAACACAAAAATATGTAAATAAAAGGGTTATCTTTAGAAATGGCTCTCCAGCGCCCCTACAAACTTATAATGGGACCCAAGAATTTAGTTTGTCATAGAGACATAAAATTTGGTACACACATCTCTTATGTCATGACGAGCATAAAAGCCAATGACAACCACCCCTATCTATAAATGTGTTGCCATAGCGTCCCAAATATGTGAAAAAGTCAATGGGAAGTGAAATTTTTAGTTTGTTGTAGGCAAATGAAACTTGGTACACACATCCACCATGGGCTTATGAACAAAAAAGCCAATGGGGACCACACCCTATCACACACAGGAAGGCGGCCATTTTGAATTGAAAATGTGAACCGACTTAAAATACACCTCTTTTTAAAAGTACACAGAAAAAGCTGCTTCATTCCACAGACACCAAACTTGGGCAAAATGAGCTAAACACATGTATGTAAAAGAGACAAGTGTTTTTCTAGACTTTTTTGCTCGAGTTATATTTTTTTTTATTATAATTCGGTATATATTTTTTTATTATAATTTTTCTGCAAAATGATCCTCAATTTAACCCAGTAAACGAACAACTAAAAGTCATTTTTATTGGTCCCAGACTTCAAGCCGGCAAAAAATTTATGTATTTGAAGTCCCCGAGAAAAAAAATACGAAAAATGACTCAGTGGCGACCCCTAGAAAAGTCAAAATACATTGGGCCTATGGAAAGTGAAAGTAACTTTTTTCCAACGTAGAAAAATGAAACTTGGTATATCCATAGGACACCTCAGGGCAAACAGAAAAGTCAATGACAGTCACACCCTAAACTTAACAGGAAGTCCGCCATGTGGGGTGAAAGGCGCGGCCACTAAATTCGCACCCCTTGCGCAGAAAGATGCAAATCATTGTGTTTTAATCTAAATGGCCCCAAATTTGGTGAGTATCATCTAGACATGTGCCAACCAAAGTTGTGACTTTGTTGTTGATATCTTATCGGGTATGGGTGTGGCAAGCCTGTAACGAGGTGGCCATTTTTGTGAAAATAAAACGTCTCTTAACTCTCAAACGGCTTCTCGGATCGAGTTGGACCCAAAAAGGCGTTTGTGCACATTCATGACCTGAACACAAAAATATGTAAATAAAAGGGTTATCTTTAGAAATGGCTCTCCAGCGCCCCCTACAAACTTATAATGGGACCCAAGAATTTAGTTTGTCATAGAGACATAAAATTTGGTACACACATCTCATAAAATTTGGTACACACAAAATAGACAAGCGTTTTCTAGACTTTTGCTCGAGTTATATTTTATTTTATTATAATTTGGTATATTTTTTTTATTATAATTTTTCTGCAAAATGATCCTCAATTTGACCCAGTAAACGTGCAACTAAAAGTCATTTTTATTGGTCCCAGACATCAAGCTCGGCGAAAAATTTATGTATTTGAAGTCCCGAAAAAAATATGAAAAATGACTCAGTGGCGACCCCTACAAAGTCAAAATACATTGGGCCTATGGAAAGTGAAAGTAACTTTATTCCATTGTAGAAAAATGAAACTTGGTACATCCATAGGACACCTCAGGGCAAACTGAAAAGTTTATTACAGCCATATCGTAAACTCAACAGAAAATCTACTATGTTGGGTGGAATGCGTGACCACCTAAATCGCACCCCTTGTGCCAAAGGCTTTTCATCTAAACAGCTCCAAATTTGGTGAGTATCATCTAGACACGTGTGCCAAAAAAATTATCAATTTGTTTTTGATACATTTGTGGCTGTGGTCGTAATGAGTCTGTGAAGAGGCAACCTTTGGGAAATAAATGCCATTTCCCAATTGCCAGGATCCTTCCTTTAGAGGAGGCCCCTCCAGAGCCACGGCTAGAGTCTTAGAAAACTCCTCAGAATCCTTTTACCGTGAAGTTTACGCTTTAAAGCCTGGAAATGCACTCCTCCAAGTGCATGTTTCCCCGCGTCTCAAAGAGGCGAGGGCCTTTATCGCCGCTGCGGCTTTAATTAGGCCCGAGCCGGTGATGGCCGGGAGGGCCTGTGTTTTGCTCGGATTTTTTTTTTTTTTTTTTCTTTCTTCTTCTCCCCATATGATCCTAAATTTGACCCAGTGAACATGCACGAAAAGTCATTATATTGGTCCCAGACTTCAAGCTCGGCGAAAAATTTATGTATTTGAAGTCGAAAAAAATACGAAAAATGACTCAGTGGCGACCCTACAAAATCAAAATACATTGGGCCTATGGAAAGTGAAAGTAACTTTTTCCAACGTAGAAAAATGAAACTTGGTATATCCATAGGACACCTCAGGGCAAACAGAAAAGTCAATGACAGTCACACCTAAACTTAACAGGAAGTCCGCCATGTGGGATGAAAGCGCGCCACTAAATCGCACCCCTTTGCGCAGAAAGATGCAAATCATTGTGTTTTAATCTAAATGGCCCCAAATTTGGTGAGTATCATCTAGACATGTGCCAACCAAAGTTGTGACTTTGTTGTTGATATCTTATCGGGTATGGGTGTGGCAAGCCTGTAACGAGGTGGCCATTTTTGTGAAAATAAAACGTCTCTTAACTCTCAAACGCTTCTCGGATCGAGTTGGACCCAAAAAGGCGTTTGTGCACATTCATGACCTGAACACAAAAATATGTAAATAAAGGGTTATCTTTAGAAATGGCTCTCCAGCGCCCCTACAAACTTATAATGGGACCCAAGAATTTAGTTTGTCATAGAGACATAAAATTTGGTACACACATCTCTTATGTCATGACGAGCATAAAAGCCAATGACAACCACCTATCTATAAATGTGTTGCCATAGCAACGTCCCAAATATTTGGAAAAAGTCAATGGGAAGTGAAAATTTTAGTTTGTCGTAGGCAAATGAAACTTGGTACACACATCCAGCATGGGCTTATGAACAAAAAGCCAATGGGGACCACACCCTATCACACACAGGAAGGCGGCCATTTTGAATTGAAAATGTGAACCGACTTAAAATACACCTCTTTTTAAAAGTACACAGAAAAAGCTGCTTCATTCCACAGACACCAAACTTGGGCAAAATGAGCTAAACACATGTATGTAAAAGAGACAAGTGTTTTCTAGACTTTTTTGCTCGAGTTATATTTTTATTATAATTCGGTATATATTTTTTATTTTAATTTTTCTGCAAAATGATCCTCAATTTAACCCAGTAAACGAACAACTAAAAGTCATTTTTATTGGTCCCAGACTTCAAGCCCGGCAAAAAATTTATGTATTTGAAGTCCCGAAAAAAAAATGAAAAATGACTCAGTGGCGACCCTAGAAAAGTCAAAATATTGGGCCTATGGAAAGTGAAAGTAACTTTTTCCAACGTAGAAAAATTAAACTTGGTATATCCATAGGACACCTCAGGGCAAACAGAAAAGTCAATGACAGTCACACCTAAACTTAACAGGAAGTCCGCCATGTGGGGTGAAAGCGCGCCACTAAATTCGCACCTTGCAGAAAGATGCAAATCATTGTGTTTTAATCTAAATGGCCCCAAATTTGGTGAGTATCATCTAGACACATGTGCCAACCAAAGTTGTGACTTTGTTGTTGATATCTTATCGGGTATGGGTGTGGCAAGCCTGTAACGAGGTGGCCATTTTTGTGAAAATAAAACGTCTCTTAACTCTCAAACGGCTTCTCGGATCGAGTTGGACCCAAAAAGGCGTTTGTGCACATTCATGACCTGAACACAAAAATATGTAAATAAAAGGGTTATCTTTAGAAATGGCTCTCCAGCGCCCTACAAACTTATAATGGGACCCAAGAATTTAGTTTGTCATAGAGACATAAAATTTGGTACACACATCTCATAAAATTTGGTACACACAAAATAGACAAGCGTTTTTCTAGACTTTTTTGCTCGAGTTATATTTTATTTTATTATAATTTGGTATATTTTTTTTATTATAATTTTTCTGCAAAATGATCCTCAATTTGACCCAGTAAATGCAACTAAAAGTCATTTTATTGGTCCCAGACATCAAGCTCGGCGAAAAATTTATGTATTTGAAGTCCCCGAAGAAAAAATATGAAAAATGACTCAGTGGCGACCCCTACAAAAGTCAAAATACATTGGGCCTATGGAAAGTGAAAGTAACTTTATTCCATTGTAGAAAAATGAAACTTGGTACATCCATAGGACACCTCAGGGCAAACTGAAAAGTTTATTACAGCCATATCGTAAACTCAACAGAAAATCTACTATGTTGGGTGGAATGCGTGACCACCTAAATCGCACCCCTTGTGCCAAAGGCTTTTCATCTAAACAGCTCCAAATTTGGTGAGTATCATCTAGACACGTGTGCCAAAAAAAATTATCAATTTGTTTTTGATACATTTGTGGCTGTGGTCGTAATGAGTCTGTGAAGAGGCAACCTTTGGGAAATAAATGCCATTTCCCAATTGCCAGGATCCTTCCTTTAGAGGAGGCCCCTCCAGAGCCACGGCTAGAGTCTTAGAAAACTCCTCAGAATCCTTTTACCGTGAAGTTTACGCTTTAAAGCACGAAATGCACTCCTCCAAGTGCATGTTTCCCATGTCTCAAGAGAGGCGAGGCCTTTATCGCCGCTTGCGGCTTTTAATTAGGCCCGAGCCGGTGATGACCGGGAGGGCCTATTGTTTTTGCTCGGATTTTTTTTTTTTTTTTTTTAATTTTTTTATTATTATTTTTTATTTTTATTTTCCACCTATGATCCTAAATTTGACCCAGTGAACATGCACGAAAAGTCATTTTATTGGTCCCAGACTTCAAGCTCGTGAAAAATTTATGTATTTGAAGTCGCCGAAAAAAATACGAAAAATGACTCAGTGGCGACCCTACAAAATCAAAATACATTGGGCCTATGGAAAGTGAAAGTAACTTTTTTCCAACGTAGAAAAATGAAACTTGGTATATCCATAGGACACCTCAGGGCAAACAGAAAAGTCAATGACAGTCACACCTAAACTTAACAGGAAGTCCGCCATGTGGGGTGAAACGCACCACTAAAATCGCACTTATGCAGAAAGATGCAAATCATTGTGTTTTAATCTAAATGGCCCCAAATTTGGTGAGTATCATCTAGAAACATGTGCCAACCAAAGTTGTGACTTTGTTTATGATATCTTATCGGGTATGGGTGTGGCAAGCCTGTAACGAGGTGGCCATTTTTGTGAAAATAAACGTCTCTTAACTCTCAAACGCCTTCTCGGATCGAGTTGGACCCAAAAAGGCGTTTGTGCACATTCATGACCTGAACAAAAAATATGTAAATAAAGGGTTATCTTTAGAAATGGCTCTCCAGCGCCCCCTACAAACTTATAATGGACCCAAGAATTTAGTTTGTCATAGAGACATAAAATTTTGTACACACATCTCTTATGTCATGACGAGCATAAAAGCCAATGACAACCACCCCTATCTATAAATGTGTTGCCATAGCAACGTCCCAAAAAATGTGAAAAAAGTCAATGGGAAGTGAAATTTTTAGTTTGTTGTAGGCAAATAAAACTTGGTACACACATCCACCATGGGCTTATGAACAAAAAGCCAATGGGGACCACACCTATCACACACAGGAAGGCGGCCATTTTGAATTGAAAATGTGAACCGACTTAAAATACACCTCTTTTTAAAAGTACACAGAAAAAGCTGCTTCATTCCACAGACACCAAACTTGGGCAAAATGAGCTAAACACATGTATGTAAAAGAGACAAGTGTTTTTCTAGAGTTTTTTGCTCGAGTTATATATTTTTATTATAATTCGGTATATATTTTTTATTATAATTTTTCTGCAAAATGATCCTCAATTTAACCCAGTAAACGAACTAAAAGTCATTTTATTGGTCCCAGACTTCAAGCCCGGCAAAAATGTATGTATTTGAAGTCCCCGAAAAAAATACGAAAAATGACTCAGTGGCGGCCCTAGAAAAGTCAAAATACATTGGGCCTATGGAAAGTGAAAGTAACTTTTTCCAACGTAGAAAAATGAAACTTGGTATATCCATAGGACACCTCAGGGCAAACAGAAAAGTCAATGACAGTCACACCCTAAACTTAACAGGAAGTCCGCCATGTGGGGTGAAAGGCGCGGCCACTAAATCGCACCCTTGCGCGAAAGATGCAAATCATTGTGTTTTAATCTAAATGGCCCCAAATTTGGTGAGTATCATCTAGACACATGTGCCAACCAAAGTTGTGACTTTGTTGTTGATATCTTATCGGGTATGGGTGTGGCAAGCCTGTAACGAGGTGGCCATTTTTGTGAAAATAAACGTCTCTTAACTCTCAAAGCGGCTTCTCGGATCGAGTTGGACCCAAAAAGGCGTTTGTGCACATTCATGACCTGAACACAAAAATATGTAAATAAAGGGTTATCTTTAGAAATGGCTCTCCAGCGCCCCTACAAACTTATAATGGGACCCAAGAATTTAGTTTGTCATAGAGACATAAAATTTGGTACACACATCTCTTATGTCATGATGAGCATAAAAGCCAATGACAACCACCCCTATCTATAAATGTGTTGCCATAGCAACGTCCCAAATATTTGGAAAAAGTCAATGGGAAGTGAAAATTTTAGTTTGTCGTAGGCAAATGAAACTTGGTACACACATCCAGCATGGGCTTATGAACAAAAAGCCAATGGGGACCACACCCTATCACACACGGGAAGGCGGCCATTTTGAATTGAAAATGTGAACCGACTTAAAATACACCTCTTTTTAAAAGTACACAGAAAAAGCTGCTTCATTCCACAGACACCAAACTTGGGCAAAATGAGCTAAACACATGTATGTAAAAGAGACAAGTGTTTTTCTAGACTTTTTGCTCGAGTTATATTTTTTTTATTATAATTCGGTATATATTTTTTTATTATAATTTTTCTGTAAAATGATCCTCAATTTGACCCAGTAAACGTGCAACTAAAAGTCATTTTTATTGGTCCCAGACTTCAAGCTCGGCGAAAAATTTATGTATTTGAAGTCGCGAAAAAAATATGAAAAATGACTCAGTGGCGACCCTACAAAAGTCAAAATACATTGGGCCTATGGAAAGTGAAAGTAACTTTTTCCAACGTAGAAAAATTAAACTTGGTACATCCATAGGACACCTCAGGGCAAACAGAAAATGTATTACAGCCATATCGTAAACTCAACAGGAAATCTACTATGTTGGGTGTATGCGTGACCACCTAAATTGCACCCCTTGTGTCTAAAGGCTTTTCATCTAAACAGCTCCAAATTTGGTGAGTATCATCTAGACACGTGTGCAAAAAAAGTTATCAATTTGTTTTTTGATAGATTTGTGGCTGTGGTCGTAATGAGTCTGTGAAGAGGCAGCCAACTATTGGGAAATAAATGCCATTTCCCAATTGCCAGGATCCTTCCTTTAGAGGAGGCCCCTCCAGAGCCAAGGCTAGAGTCTTAGAAAACTCCTCAGAATCCTTTGGAACTTGTAACCTTGTACTTTTAGACAAGTTATATTTACATTTTGTCTTTTTAAACAGGGGGGTGCAGCGATTCCTGAGTCATCTCAAATCTCCAGCCAGTACTTTGTTTTCTCGCCTTAGCCCAAGCATAATCTATTATTTCCAAAGGTTCAGACAGCTCCCAGGAAAACCAGAGATTGTGGAGACCTTTAACTCTAAAGTTAGGTTACAAGGTGGTGTAGCAGGCCCAAGCAGTAGCACAGGCCCGGTTATTTGACATTACCGTGAAGTTTACGCTTTAAAGCACGAAATGAAATCCTCCGAGTGCATGTGTCCCCGCGGTCTCAAGGGAGGCGAGGGCCTTTATCGCCGCTTGCGGCTTTAATTTTTCTTATTTTTATTCTTCTCCACCTATGATCCTAAATTTGACCCAGTGAACATGAATGAAAAGTCATTTTTATTGGTCCCAGCCTTCAAGCTCGGCGAAAAATTGATGTATTTGAAGTCCCCGAAAAAAAATTACAAAAAATGACTCAGTGGCGGCCCCTAGAAGAGTCAAAATACATTGGGCCTATGGAAAGTGAAAGTAACTTTTTTCCAACGTAGAAAAATGAAACTTGGTACATCCATAGGAAACCTCAGGGCAAACAGAAAAGTCTATGACAGCCACACCCTAAACTCAACAGGAAGTCCGCCATGTTGGGTGAAACGCTGACCACTAAAATCGCACTTGCAGAAAGATGCAAATCATTGTGTTTTAATCTAAATGGCCCCAAATTTGGTGAGTATCATCTAGACACGTGTGCCAACCAAAGTTGTGACTTGTGTGTTGATATCTTATCGGGTATGGGTGTGGCAAGCCTGTAACGAGGTGGCCATTTTTGTGAAAATAAAAGCGTCTCTTAACTCTCAAACGCCTTCTCGGATCGAGTTGGACCCAAAAGGCGTTTGTGCACATTCATGACCTGAACACAAAGATGTAAATAAAAGGGTTATCTTTAGAAATGGCTCTCCAGCGCCCCTACAAACTTATAATGGGACCCAAGAATTTACTTTGTCATAGAGACATGAAATTTGGTACACACATCTCTTATGTCATGACGAGCATAAAAGCCAATGACAAGCACCCCCTATCTATAAATGTGTTGCCATAGCAACGGCCCAAATATGTGGAAAAAGTCAATGGGAAGTGAAATTTTTAGTTTGTTGTAGGCAAATGAAACTTGGTACACACATCCAGTATGGGCTTATGAACAAAAAGCCAATGGGGACCACACCCTATCACACACGGAAGGCGGCCATTTTGAATTGAAAATGTGAACTGACTAAAAATACACCTCTTTTTTAAAAGTACACATACAATTGCTGCTTCATTCCACAGACACCAAACTTGGGCAAAATGAGCTAAACACATGTATGTAAAATAGACAAGTGTTTTTCTAGACTTTTTTGCTCGAGTTATATTTTTTTATTATAATTCGGTATATTTTTTTATTATAATTTTTCTGCAAAATGATCCTCAATTTGACCCAGTAAACCAACAACTAAAGTCATTTTTATTGGTCCCAGACTTCAAGCCCGGCAAAAATTTATGTATTTGAAGTCTCCGAAAAAAATATGAAAAATGACTCAGTGGCGACCCTAGAAAAGTCAAAATACATTGGTTCTATGGAAAATGAAAGTAAATTTTTCCAATGTAGAAATACAAAACTTGGTACATCCATAGGACACCTTAGGGCAAACAGAAAAGTTTATTACAGCCATACCGTAAACTCAACAGAAAATCTACTATGTTGGGTGGAAAACATGACCACCTAAATCGTACAGTTTGCGCTAAAGGGTTTTCATCTAAACAGCTCCAAATTTGCTTTAAAGCACGACATGCAATCCTCCGAATATATGTGTCCCCGCGGTCTCAAGGGAGGCGAGGGCCTTTATCGCCGCTTGCGGCTTTAATTCTATATTATATTCACTGTACACAGATTATTATATTAGTTTGAACAGGCCTCGTGTCTCTGTCTCCATGTGATGGTGTTGATGTGTTACAGCCTCCGACTCAGACCTGATCATAAGAGTTCTAATCATCCTCCTGTTGAAGCTCATATACATCCCTGCCCTCTACTTCTACTGTAAGGTACTGTTCTCACCTGTGTCGCTCTCTCCGGTGTTGCTTTCACCTGTGTTGCTCAACTGTGTTCAGTTTGTTGTGTGTTGTGTATGTTTTGGTTTATGGTTAATTATTGGTTTTGTTTTGTTTGGTGCTTGTTTAATTCTTGGGTTTGTTCTGGTTTTCTGAACAGAGGATGTTTTCTGTCATGTGTTTAGGCCACCAGGGGGCGACAGAGGAGGCGTCCTGACTGACTGAAGGATGTTTATTGAAATGAGATGTGAAAATAAAAATGGTTTGTTTAGTTTAAACCAATTGAAGGCATTATCTCCAAGATTTACCTGTAAACATTAAAAGTAAAGCATTTAAAGCCTGGTTATTTCAAACCTATGAACCTTTTAAAAGTGAGAAGCCCAAAGAAGTGTTGAATACATATAATTAGTTTTCTCTTCATTTTGTTCCTACATAATCACCTTTTGTCTTTGAATTATAAATATGCTTTTATTTTTGTGTGACGTTGAAAAAAAATTCAAAAGTTATTTGAAAAAGTTTTTTTTTACTGATTGTGTTCATTCTTGATGTGAGTCAGATTTAGACTTTATCTTTACAGATTTTATCTTACTTTAATATGAATTATAACATTTTCTTTGTAATTTTAACTTAGTTTTAAAGTAATATTTGGGTAAACGTGAAATGTTTGAGGTCTCAAATCTTAAATAAAACAAACATTTTGTAAAAGGTTGAAAGTAATATGGCAGTAAATGTGTTTGATTAGAATAATTGTATGAATTATAAATCATGTTCAGATAATAGTTTTTAAAGAGTAACTGTTATAATATTTTTTTTATTTTCTATTGCTTATATTGTTTATAGTTACTGGGTGCTCATAGTTCTCTTCAGGTCATGTCAAATCTGATCATGTCATGTCCTTCATGTTAATCTAAGCAGGAACTAGACATAACTAGACGTAGACATAACTTGTGTAGTGTCAAAACTGACCCCTCAGTCTTTGGCACTATTTGTGTGGAATAAGTTGTAAACGCAACACCAGATTTCCATGCCATAGAGTCTTTATTGTTCACAGCCAACACAATAATGACCCGAGTAGACTAACCCAGCTCTACTAATGTTTGAACAGTAGACATAAGCTTTTATACAGTTTTGATATCAGTAAAGTACTGATATCATTGTGCAAGGCTCTGGGATTCCCCTGATGTCATTCTGTACGGCCTTGGAGACTACTCCTCCTCGACTCTGTCTCCTCCCGATGACAGACACCTGCGTCTTATCTGGTCCTTCCTGTGTGTGTGTCTGACATTAGGTTTTGTCTTTTATATTAATATGTTTAAATGAATAACTAACTGGGTTTACATAGTTTAAAACACATAACATATAAAAATTACACCACACTTGCCACAGGAGGACTTCTGCACCTGGAGCTTGTGCCTTGGGGAGTGTGTGTAAAAGATACACCTCCTACAGCTTTCACTGCAATGATATAAAATCTAATGTATTGTTTACTTCTTCAAGCAACTTCTTCAAGCAACTTGTTTACTTCTACAAGCTCAGTGGGTAGAGTGGTCGTCTTTCAATCGGAAGGTAGTGGGTTCGATTCCCGCTCTCCCCACAGTTCATACTGTCATTGTGTCCTTGGGCAAGACACTTAACCCACCTTGCCTCCGGTGGCTGTAACACTGGTAATTACATTAGAACAATGTAAGTCGCTTTGGATAAAAGCGTCAGCTAAATGAATAAATGTAAAATGTAAATGTAAGCAAACCTCATCCTGTACCACTTGTGTCATGTTTGTACTTTGCTTTATTCTTGCAAGAATTAAACCTGGCCATTCCTTTTTTTAAATTATACTCTGTCTACGTGTCTCTCTGGATAATATAAGGATAAAGAATTCTTATAACATTTGGTGCTGTGACCCAGATTATCAATATCTGTTGTTTCTCGTTCAAAGATTGAGCTGACGTGCACAGAAGAAATGCACAAAAAAGCATTTCTTGTAAGTCCCAAGCTGCGTTGTTTAAAGCAGTACGGGCCAGATCTCCACTCTGTGTGTGTGAAACGAGATGACGAGATCTGGACTGAAAAAAGATCAGAGAGATGGAGAGAACAGACAGAGGTGTCTGGCTGTGGAACAACTGGACTATTTGAGTTTAAATTCAGGTAAACAGCTGTTAAATTTTTTTGGGCTGCGAAAATAAAGCTTCGGGAGTATTAGCTTGGGATAGACCTACTTATATGTTACCTGCATGTTACCTACATATCTTTGCGTATTTCCATTTAGTTTAGTACCTACTGTACTTAAACTTACCGTGAGGATCGCTAAGCGCTAAGATACCATCCGCTGGACGCCACATTCAAAAGTCTGTCCTGACTAGAAATGTTGGTTTAATGTTGCAAGATACGCACGGGAATGCTCGAGTAGACTCTTTGAGATCTAGAGTTTAGAGAGTAGACGCTTGGGAGGCTTAGACTAGGTCCAAACGAGAGGAGGATGACCTCATGACTGACCGCTTCAACTAACAGGTCAGGTACATAAACACACACACACACACACACACACACACACACACACATGTACATAAACACACACGTACACACACACACCTTAACACATGTACACATTTACATAAGCACACATGTACATAAACACACCTATCTGACCTCATCACCCGGTATACTCCAGCTCGTACCCTTCGCTCTCAGGACGCTGGGCTCCTTTAACTTCCTCAAATAAAGAAGAAGTCTGCTACAGAGCCTTTTCTTATAGAGCCCCATTTTTGTGGAATGGGCTCCCGATGGAAGTGGGACGAGCTGACTCTGTTGAGAGTAAATATTGACCTCATTCATTTAAACTGTTGTCATTCAGATCTTTGGCTCTCGCTGATGTGACTTAGATGTGTTGGTCACAGAGATAGGGACCTTTGACAGATATGTTCCTGTTTCTGTGTTCTCTCTCTAATCTTTTACTGTGAATCAGGAGTTACCAAATATCAACTAGATTTGCTTATTTGGGTTGTTTTGGGATATTAATTAAGTTCACTTAAAATCACCAATAACACCACAGCTGATGGATTTTTTTTCTGGTTAATTACTTTGTGTTCAATAATTAGTTCTTATTAACTTTAGCTGAGACATAAAACCTCTTTGGATCAAATCCAATAATAAACACTGGTCTCATGTGTTTCCCTTAAAACAGTAGAACTTTATCCAAACAACTGTCTTTTGTTTAAATGTTACTCTTTCATGCACCTGTTGAATGTATTAACAGTAATTATTTATGTTAGGACCAGAAGTACTTCACAAAGAACCAGGTTTGGTCCGCAGACCTTAAGTTGGAAACACCTGGTCTTTACTCTCAGTGTCTGCAGCAAATGATCCAGAACATTATAACATCTCTCTGACAATGGCCTCAAACAGAACACTTAGTTTAAGACAGGTCTGACTGTTTATGAAATAATAACTTATGCTCAGAGAAGGTTCGATGATCACTGGTGTAAATCATATTTACAAACTTGAGTCTGCTGGACAATATAAGTCAATCAAAAACATCTCTAACCTCTCTAACAACAGTGAGAAAAACAGAAATAACAAAGTGACCAATGAGCAGGAGATAAAGTAAACCAAAAACAGATTTCATTATTATTTCATTTATTTAAATTATTTAAAACAAAGCTTTGTCAACCCAGTTCAAATGTTTGGTAAATTACTGTTCTTTTTAACAAATAGTAACCAACAGATAATTCTAGAAGCTTCATTATGAAAGCTTCCTGCTGCAGCCTCTCTCCATGTTATCAGTCGTACTTTCTTTGTCTTTATTCTTCGTTTGTTGTTTTCGTCCTGTGTCCTTGTTGGCTCCTGGCTTCTGTCTCACAACAAGAAGGTTGTGAGTTCAAAACACGGCCAACTCAAACATTCTTGGCCGACTCGGGTCTTTCTGTGAGGAGTCTGCATGTCCTCCACGTGTTACTGGGGGTTCTCTCCAGAATATATATGTGTATTTTTCTTACATGTCTCTGTGGTACAGTGGTCACTTACCTGTCCAGGTGTGCGCTGGTGGGCGGTGGGGCACGATGCCTGTGCTCGCCGGGACCACTGAGTTTGAACAGTTGACACGCCGTCATGCTGTCAAGCTAGTACCGAGTGTTAGCTGCTCCGTGGAGGAGGCCAGTCTTGTCGCGGGAAAAGCAGTGGGATATAATCACATCAAGTCTGCCTCGCGGATGAAAGGAGCCATCGTTATTTTTCTGCTCCAAAACGTAATTTAAAAAATTGTCAGTTATGGACACATACTCAAAAATGACAAATGAAGAACTGGACCATATGGTGGCAGATATCAAGACAACAATGCCACATGCTGGGTATAGAGTCCTCAAAGGAGCTTTATTGGCTCGAGGTCACAGAGGGCAGTATTCAAGGGTTAGAGCAGCAATGCACAGAGACGACATTGAAGGTGTTGTCCTTCGTTTGACTCAAATGGGTTGTGTAGTAAGGCCATCTTACTCAGTTGCTGCTCCCCAAGAAATGATGCATATTGATATGAATCACAAATTAATAAGGTAAATATGATAATATATGCCTCTTACTCACTCTGGTTTGAGAACTGTTTTCAAATGTGGTTAATATAGTGTATATAGTATGTGTTTGAGTGTGGTTTATGGGTGTTCTTGTATAGTGTGAATATATAATAAGCTGAAAAGAGAAAGAGAAATTATAGTTACCTGATGTAACTACAGTTCTACGAGTGTGTGCGTAGCCCACCTACGGGCTTCGCTAGTGGTTACCTCTCCTGGCGCGAGCCAGACTTCTGAGAAAGATCAAAGCATTCAGCGCCAATCATGCCAGTGTACTGGCACAGCCTCAGGGGCTATATAAACCCCCTTGCCCAATGCTCTCCCTTCTTCGAACCAGCTCAAAAGAGGGAAGAAGTCCAGCTGGGCCTGAGTAGGTGGGCTAGACGCACACACTCGTAGAACTGTAGTTACATCAGGTAACTATAATTTCTACCGTGTGTGCTCCGCCCACCTACGGACTTCGCTAGTGGTTACCTACCAAGGCGAAGGCCGTAGGGGATAAATGTACTCCCAGCTGGACCGGTTCACAACGATTGGCGCGGGAACAAACAACGTCAGGAGCAACGCCGGCCCGCCTCTCCCAAGAGCAGCCGCGCGCCCCACTACAGGTCACGGCGTCCAAACTGCCTCTCCCAAGAGCATCTGTCGCCGTCCTATGTGAGCCTAATCAAGCTGTGCCCAGGACCGCCTCTCCCAAGAGCATCCTGGCACCTGATCAAACTTCCAACTTCAGTGTCCGTGGTCGGGGGATGGGCCGCCTCTCCCAAGAGCATCCATCCTGCCCGCCGAGCCCGTGACCGCCTCTCCCAAGAGCACACGGGCTGCACAGACAAATACATCCAAAAAGGAACCGCCAAGCTGTGGTACAGGTGTTCTCAGCCGCAATAACAGTAACACCTGCAGTGTCGCCAGCCTAGGTGACGAGGTTCTGGCCTCTATTCAACACTGAATGAGTGACAGAGCTCGCAGACACGTCCATGAGATAGGACCGCACAAACGTGGACACAGAGGACCAAGATGCCGCCAATTATATATCTTCCAGAGACACCTCTACACAGGGCCACCGGCGTGGCAACCCCTCGGGTAGAGTGTGCCTGATCAAGGCTGGGGAGGGCGGCCTTGAGCCACGTGAGGCGCTCCAATACCCCCACAGATCCAGTGTGCTAGGCGTTGGGCCGACAACGGTGACCCACGCCCCTTGGCCGCGAAGCACACAAATAACTGGTCTGATGTCCGAAAACCTGGGGGAAGTCCTATATTCATAAGCTTCCCCCTTTCAACCTCCAGACTAGGAGCCTGCGGGTCAGGAATGGTCGGGACTGAAGGGAACCCCCGGCCTGCAGCAGTGTGTCGGGTTGGTCGGGGAGAGGCCACGGGTCCGTTACCGCCATCTGCACCAGGTCCGGGTACCATCTGGCACCCGGACTGTCCGGAGCCACCACCAGGATGTGAAGGCCCTGCAACCTCACCCTGTGAAGCAGAGGGGATAAGAGGCGTAGTGGTGGGATGGGCCATGACTCTTGAGCCAGCGCGTCCACCCCTAGCGGTGGGTCGTCTGACGATCTGAGCGAGAACCAGAGTGGGCACTGAGCGTTCTCTGCACTGGCGAACAGGTTGGCCACAGGCTGACCGAACCGGCGCCAAGTCTGTTGTGCGACCTTGGGCGCCAAGCTCCATTCGTCGTGTAGAGGGCCACCCCGGGACATCCTGTCTGCCCCTGCGTTGAGTGTCCCGGGCACATGCCGTGCCCTTAGGGAGGCCAGGTGTGTGTCTGCCCACATTAGGATCTCTGCTGCCCTCCGATGAAGGAGGAGTGACCTGGTTCCTCCCTGTCTGTTCAGGTAGGCCACAACTGTTGTGTTGTCCGACCTGATCATCACGTGATCTCCCTTCAAGCTGGGGGCAAAGTGCAGAAGCACCCTCTGCATCGCTACCATCTCCAGTACATTTATATGGGATAGCGTTGGCTCCCAGGCCCCGCCCACTGCGAGCCGGCCTAAGGTCCCGCCTCATCCGGTGAGTGATGCGTCCGTGAACACCTCCACATAGTGTGGGACGCATCCCATGCGCACTCCCAGTTGGAGACGGTCCGGGGTGAGCCAGAATTCCAGATCCTGTCGAGCCCCCAAGGACAGTGAGACTGTCTGTCCTTCGTGGGATGTAACCGGAGCCGAGCAAACCAGCGTTGGAGCCTTCTCATATTAAGGAGCCCCAAGCGTACCACCGGGTGAGCTGCCGCCATCATGCCCAGTAGGCACCGTACCAGACAAGACGGTGCAGATGGAGCTACCACCAGCATCTGAGCCAAACTCCTGAGCGCCACCTGTCTCTCCACGGAGAGCCGTGCGCGCATGGTCTGTGCATCCAACCCCAGTCCCAGGTACGTCACCTGTTGTGCTGGCAACAACGAGCTCTTGGCCTGGTTCACCACGAACCCCAGCTTTGAGATGTGACGCAGTACTCTGTCCGTATGCTGCACGGCTTCCTGGTGAGAGGGAGCAAGGATGAGCCAATCGTCGATGTAAGTCAGGATCCTGAAACCCTGACGACGAAGCGGCTCCAGTGCTGCCTCCACGCATTTGGAAAAGGTGCATGGGGCGAGGGAGTAGCTGAACGGGAGACGGTTGAACTGAAAACACCGTTCCCCGATGGCGAACCTGAGAAATTTCCTGTGCCCCGGTAGGATGGAGACGTGAAAATAAGCATTGATTTTGATTTGATTTTAATTTAATGACCACACAGCCAAGCTGGTGGAATTTGTTTTCAGTACAGCTCATTGGTACAGGTTCCAGCATTACATTTAAACAAACAATAAACATATAAAAATAAACTAACGTACATATACATTCATGCCTAAATATACATATACATATACATCATATACATCATGCCTAAACCACAGTCCTCAGCGTTCAGAGTTCAAAATGTTTATTGCTTTTGGGATGAAACTGTTTTTGAAGCGAGTTGTTTTGGAGGCGATTGTCCTGTAACGCCTCCCAGAGGGCAGTAGCTGGAAGGCGTAGTGTGCAGGGTGGGTGATATCAGAAATGATTTTGTGGGCTCTGCGTAGTGTCCGTTTGTGGTAAAGTGATTCAAGGGATGGTAGGGGTGAACCAATAACTTTAGATGCTCTGTTGATGATGCGCTGTAGTTTCTTCCGGGAAAGTGTGTCAAGACTGCCAAACCAAACTGTGATGGATGTGGTGAGGATGCTTTCAACAATGGCCGTATAGAAGCGAAGCAGGAGATGAGACCTTACTCTGAACTTCTTGAGCTGTCGGAGATGGAAAAGTCTTTGCTGGGCTTTTTTGTATATATGATCTGAGTTGATTTTCCATTTGAGGTTATTGCTAATATGGGTCCCAAGGAATTTGTGTGTATCAATGATAGAAATGGGTTCACCTTCAATGAGCACTGGAGTTTTGGGGATGGCTGACGTCTTAGGTCGACGATGAGTTCTTTTGTTTTGGATGTATTGAGTAGGAGATCATGGTCTGTACACCAGGTCACTGCTTGGTTGATCTGTGCACGGTATTCAGTTTCTTGGTTGTTGATGATGAATCCTATGATGGTTGTGTCGTCCGCATATTTGTATAGGCCAACAGAACTATGGTGTGATGTAAGCTGGTTTGTGTAGAGAGAAAATAGCCATGGTGAGAGAACACAACCTTGAGGTGCGCCTGTACTGTGGAACAGGGGGGAGGATGTATAATTGTTAATCCTTACCCTCTGTTGCCTGTTCCAGAGAAAGACAGGAACACTGCTTGTACTGTGGCAAGCCTCACGGCCGCCATCTTGCAGTGCAAGCATCCATCAGGTCGATTGAGGTCATCCAATCCCCCGGGCGGACACTCTCCAGGAGGTGCCTGGTAGTTAACATGCGGAACCTCCTGGTGGTCACATACTCGTTCAGGATGCGCAGGTCCAGGATTGGTCTCACTCCCCCGTTTTTCTTTGGGACCAAGAACTAGGGGGAGTAAAACCCTCCCTCCGCCTCCCCTCGGTCCAGTTCCGAAACTGCACCGCAATGCAGGAGTGAAGAGACCTCCTCTTGGAGGGCCCTTGTCGCTGCCTGGGTTGTGAGCTGTGTGCGAAGGACACCGCGGAAGGGAGGGGGTCGACAGGCAAACTGCAGGGCATAGCCCCTCCTCAGCGTCCTGTCCAGCCAGGGCGATAGAGGGCCAAGAAGGCGGGTCCACGCCTCCAAGAAGTGCGATAGAGGGCGCACCATGTCCTGAACAGGAGAATGTATCGGCCCACCTGCCATCACAAACCCAACTGGAGGTTCGGGATGCGGGGGGGCCACCCCAGAAAGGGTTGCCCCACCATCTTGGGAGGGGGCACTGCTGGGGTTCTGTGGGTGACTGGGGGTGGGTTGCTGTCTGAGCTAGAACCCCCTAGGTCCGGGGACCTGGGGGCAGGGCCCCAGAAGGAGTCGCCCCACTTTTACAGGTGGTGCACACCCTAGTAGCTGACTGTGTGGCCGGGGTAGCGAGCCCTGGTCAGCATCCCGCCCTTGCAGCTCAACACTGGGCGCTGCCTGAATAATTGCGGGGGCAAGCCCACGGCCCCCAGTATCTGCACACCGCCCCTGGTAGTTGCAGAGTGGAATCTGGGCCGTTTACCAGCAGCCTTAGAGTTACAGGAGAGCGCGGGAGCGCCTCTTAAGCCCCTCCCTTGGCAGCATGGAAGGCGCCTGTACTGCTGTAGGTGCGCCGGACCCACTTAAGCCAAGCACAATCCGTCTGCGTGGCGTAGTGGAAGGGGCGGACCATAAAGAGCCGGAGGGAAGACCCAGAAGCGTGCTCTTTTAATGAGAAGTGCCGGGCCCCTACGGCCTTTATTGATATGATTATCATTAAGGGCGACTTGTAGGAGCGGGAAGAGCCAGCGCCCTATTACGTTGGAAACCTCCTCTTCTCCCGGCGTTTTCCGCCCTGCGCTATAAGAGGCGGGACAGGATCAGCAGCGGCAACGGTGGGGCGTGCCCTAGCTCGCTCACGGAGAGTCGCGGACACCTGGTGTCGGTCTGCACAACGGAGCCAAATGTCGTGCCGCTGGCGTCTCGGCTGGAGATGAGGAGCAAGCTGCTGGGACGTTTTGGAGGCTGATTCTAGTCCGTCTACAAGAGACTGAATATCAGGACCAAACAGGGATGAGGTGGAGAGCGGCAGACCGAGGATGCGTCTCTGCTCCTGTTCCTTCAGGGAAGACAGGCCGAGCCACAGGTGTCTGGCGCCGAGCTGAGCCGCGCTCATGGTGCGGCCCCCATCCACGGCGAATGCTTGGGACATCCTCAGGAGAGCAGCCGCTGTGGTCTGAACCTCATCTATCTCCTCGGGCGTGAGGACCGATCGCTCATGTGTGAGCTTGTCCAAGGAGCCCGCCAGGAAAGCCATATTGCTAGCCAACGCCACCACCTGAGCGGCGTTAGCGTAGCAGCGATCCATTAACGATGCCATCAATCTGTCCCTCTCTGATGGTAGAGCCGGCTTACCGCTCGGCCAGGGGGTAGATGACGGTAGCAGGCACATCCTCACCCGTCCTCAACAGGTGGGGCGCCCGGTGATGTCGTTCCAGCCCACCACGTTGCAATATGCCAGATAGCCTCGGCGGGCCTTTCGCTGAGAGCGGGCTCTGCCATTCTCGCTGGGCATAATGGGCGATGGGTGTCATAAGAGGGCAGAGAATCGCCACGCAGCGTGGCGAGAACGAGCCTGTGACGCTAGCCCCAGTGTGAAGTCCGCCGGAGCAGTCTCAAGCTGCTGGGGCGGGAGCGGGGTCTCCATACGAACCGCAGCGGAGGCAAACAGCTGCGGCAGATCATCTAGCGGTACCGATGAGCTGGCTGGAGATCAGGGACGGAGACTCCAGTACCGATGGATCCAGCGTCATCGCCACGGGCCTCCCCGTCTTCACTACTCGCTGCCCAATCAAGCTGAGGTGGGGTAGCGGCAGGGGACACCGCGATGGATAGCGGTGGCAGGTCGGGTCGAGACGGGGAAATAGGACCCATGAAAGCGCGCGCCGGACTCTCTCTGGGAAGGCGAGGCAGGCGGAGCAGGCCGACCGCTCCAGCTAATGACTCCATCCGAGGCAGGTGAAGCAGCAGTCGTGGCCATCCTCGGGCAGCAGCCAGGCGCAGCAGGAGTGGCAGGAGCGGCGGTGCCCGACACCGGTAGGTGGCAAATCTCGGGCACATTCCATTCTTCTAGCTACGTGTGATCTTTGCTCTTTTAAATATCTCAGAAGTGCTGAGAGAGAAGAAGGGAGAGCATTGGGCAAGGGAGTTTATATAGCCCCTGAGGCTGTGCCAGTACACTGGCTTGATTGGCGCGGTGAATGCTTTGATCTTTCTCAGAAGTCTGGCTCGCGCCAGGGAGAGGTAACCACTAGCGAAGCCCGTAGGTGGGCGGAGCACACACGAAGTAGAACTGGTCCTATGGTAGCATTGATAAGCAAAGAGGGGGCTGCCATCAAACATAGGCATTGTTTCACCACCTCACATCCTGTACATACAACATTGTAATTTGAACATTTAATATATTACATTGTGAATGTGTTTTTGTGGTTTATGTACAACATCGTCATATTCGCGATATTGACGGCTACTCACGCACAGTATGAAGATTTTACAGAACAATTTTTAATTATTTTAATTCAAACAATACACAATCTGAGTTAAACAAAATGTTCCTATCTTTGTTTTGTCGATTATGTACCTTGGATGTACAAACAACAACAGAGCAAGCACAGCACTCTCTTTCTTTGTCCAATCTGTTGCTACATTTGGAAACCCATCAAGGTCATTAGGGAGGCCATTAGCAGTGTTTTTTTGTGTTGGTAATGTGGTGTAATTTTTATGTTATGTGTTTTAAACTATGTAAACCCAGTTAGTTATTCATTTAAACATTTAATATAAAAGACAAATTCTAATGTCAGACACACACACAGGAAGGGCCAGATAAAAAACGCAGGTGTCTGCGGGAGGAGACAGAGCCAGGCAAGGAGTAGCTCAAGGCCAGGCAGAAATGACATCAGGCCAGAGCCTTGCACAATGATATCAGTACTTTACTGATATCAAAACTGTATAAAAGCTTATGTCTACTGTTCAAATGTTAGTAGAGCTTGGGGTATACTCTGCTCGGGTCGTTTGTTGTGTTGGTTGTGAAACAATAAAGACTCTATGGCATGGAATCTGGTGTTGCGTTCACAACTTATTCCATACAAATAGTGGCAAAGACTGAGGGGTCAGTTTTGACACTACAATTGGCGAGCCAGTAGCCAGGAGAGGACCTGTGGGAGGAGTGACTCTCTTTCTGCCTGACCACCCGGAGAAAGCATCTCAGCTGAAGACCATCGAGGGTGAGACTTTTTTTTTACTTTTGAATGGTTAGGTGTCTGTGGTGCAGCTTGGGGGGGCATCAGGTAGAAAGAGACCACTCTAAAAAACCTCACCTCAAAAGAACCTAGAGGATTTTATTAGGGATTATTTATAAATCATTTCTGTCCATTGAATGCAGGCTAAGAAAAACACCGCTTGTGTCTTCTAGGGGAATTTAGAGATTTTATCTGGAAGCACATTCTAAATATGGTGTAGTCTGTACGTCAGGGAAGAAATCGATTAAAGGGAGTATTTCTATCTTTGGGTATAATCTAAATAAGGTGAGCGTAGAAATAACTCTGAGGAAGAAGTTGGCAAGAGGAAAAATTGTGAGGCTAATTCTATCTGCAGATTATACGCGTTAGAACACCGTTTATATCCCGGAGAAGGAATTGTTAAGAGACGGTCTAGATTCTTCGCGCAAAAGAATTTAGAGACGTCTAAAGTAAGCAGAGCCTGGCAAAGCGCGCAGGAGTCTGAAGGGAACGAGGCCTGAGAGGAGACAGAAATCTCCAGAAGAGTTAGCACCTAAATTCATGTGATTTTCCAGCTGAGTTTAAGTATAGTTGAAGAAAATTTAAAAAAAAGGAGTAACAGACGAAATACCCAATATAAAAAGGAGAAAAATTTAGTTTAGAGGCCTGCTTTAATAAGGGGTAACACGCTGTCCAAGTCGACTGGACTAAACATAGCGTTGTTGACTGCCAGAAACAGAAGTTTAAAGTACCTTAGTGGAAAGGAAAATAGTTAGCGTCCCTTTTCTATCTTAAAAGTTCAGCTAGGGGCTGGAATTGAGATAAAAGACGTACGACTAAGCGACACAAAACCCACTAATGTGTTTAGTCAAGACTCTGGATAAGAGAGGCTAAACAAAGTTGCCGCGGCGTGTGGACTAGTCAGGAGTGTGTGAGAGTGTGTGTGTACACGGAAGCCCTATAGAAGTAAATACAGACGTTAATAAGACTTAGAGCTTTAAATAATAATAATAATAATAATAATTGTTATATTTATATAGCGCCTTTCCAGAGCTCAAGGACGCTTTACATATCAATTATTCATTCACTCCACAGTCACACACTGGTGGTAGTAAGCTACATCTGTAGCCACAGCTGCCCTGGGGCAGACTGACAGAGACGTGGCAGCCATTCCGCGCCTACGGACTCTCCGACCAACACCTTCAACATTCTTACACATTCATACGAGGCAAGGTGGGTTAAGTGTCTTGCCCAAGGACACAACGGCAGTATGAACTGTGGGGAGAGCGGGAATTGAACCTACTACCTTCCGGTTGAAGGACGGCCGCTCTACCACTGAGCTACTGCCGCCCAACGTTAAAAGTGAAGGAAAATAGGTTGCAACAATTAAAACAATATTGTCAAAAGGAGAATTAAAAGAGGTGAAGAAGAAATTAATAATAGAAAGTTAACAAAAGAGCGCTGAGAAAAAAATTAATAGGAATTTAGTTAATTAAAATTGAATAAATTCACTAAAAGGAGTTAATAAAATTATAAGAACAAGGAAAAAGGTTAGAGCTTAAACACTAATAAAAAATTAGAGGAAAAATAGCCGACGGCAAATCAGAGTTAAAATAGTTAGAGCTGTGCTTTAAATCTAACCATAAAGGAACAATAAAAGTACTACAAATTAATCTGGCCAAAGAAATAATTAGTGAGAAGTAAAAGTAAAGTAAAGTAAGTAATTAGAGGTTTACGCTAAAACAGGAATAGATAAAAAAACACGAGTTAAATTAGCCGTAAACATAACTCAATTTAAAAAACGCCGTGCGGAGAATTATAAATACAAAGGGACGGTGGTCTCAAGAAAGTCTGAATTAATCTCAAAGTAGGTCTAGTTGTGGTGCGATCCGGAAGCATTACAATTATTCTATTAGAGAGACATTTAGAATTTCTGGCGACATTACAAATCCACGGCTTGATATCGCCGCTGTTAAAAAAACTCTGGAGACGGAAGACTCGTGAGCAGTTAAATGCCCGAGAAAAAAAGTAGGAAAAACTAATATTGAATCCCGCAAAACATCAAGATGAGAATAACTGTTAAAAATGAAGTTGTATTAATATGAATAATTAAAATAAGGCAAAAGGAATTCTCATTCCTTCAGCGGAGTCAAGATGGGACTAAAATTCACTAAAACTACTAAAACTGGAGATGTTGACTCCATTAGAAAGATGGAGACTCCATTAGAGGTGATTATTAGACAGAAACCAGCTCAAAAGAACCAGATCAGGAATCATATGAAGAAATGGCATAAAAGAACGCATGGGGCTTTACAGTGGCCTGTTACGGGCAGCTTTAACCCAATGTGCTGCAATGAAATAGAGAATAATATAAAACTTTACAAGGCTATGGATCAAAGTTTTAAACGAGAGAAAAAACGTACAAAAGAACGTGAAATATTGGGATGGTTTAGAGACGAGTCAAAACGAAGACTAAGTGAACTAATTGAAACAAAACCAGTGCAGTCAGCTGTTGTGGGTCCAGAAATTATTGTTAAGACTTGTACCGAACCATCAGCCCTATTGCCTTTTCAATATAAAGACATTCCTGAACAGTTTCCAATAAAAGCTCTGTCTGAAGAAATAAATGGAGAAATAACAGGACAATTCAAACTAGTTTTGACTGAACCAGAGAGTGGAGCATTAGTCGGAGGAGATGAGAGTGGCTCCAACAGCGTCTCTCCCTCTGGGAATAGCACCCCGGATCAAGAGAAAGATAAGACAGAGATTTGTGATGAGACCCGCTCCTGTCCAAAAGTGACTGACTGTAGAAACAATGAAATAAAAGAATGCAAGGAACTAGATAAAACAACAAGTCAGTTCCAACTAGACAGAGAAGATAAAAACAAAAATGCCAGAGAAAGTGTTAAAACACGGAAGAGTTTTTCTGGAGCTGACGCACAATTAAAGCGTTTCATCGGCATTCAGCCTTCTGATCCCAAACAGACCTCATACAGCCCAAGTCTAAAGGCTTATGAAAAAATATTCAAGAAATGTGGGAGACGATGGTTGAAAAAGAGAAGGCCTCCCGACTTACAGACTCAACAAAACTCAGTTGAAAAAAATCAAAGATCAACTGGACATTATTGTGGATCATGGGAAGGCTACAGAAGCTAAAGGAAAGAGAAGAAACTAATAAGACTTTGTTGAAAAAGCTAACACTGCTGCAAATGAACAAACTGAATAAAAGACACAAGGAGAAGAATGAAAAACAGGGGTTTGTTACTGAAGAGAAACAGAAGCTGTCACAGCGACAAGAGTTTACCTGTGGTACCCCGGAATATGAATAACATGTGTTTATGTTCCAGTCTTCTTCAGCAGAGCCCATGTCACCGTAACAAGCTCATTCTAACAGATCACAGTGAATCTCATACAGAGGAACGTCCGCCGCACAGACAGGTGTCTGAGGCAGTTTCAGAGTGAGACAGGCCTAAAGCAGCATCTGGTGAGTCCACCCAACCCCCATTAAACCTTATCAGACACCAGAGGAGCTGGATGTGTGGGCAGTGCTGCATCCAGAGAGAGGACCTTGTTAACATAACAGCAGGGCAGAAGAGAAATGATTATTCAATCTGTAATATACTGGACACATGACCACAGGATTTAGGACTAATACAGAGATGGACTAAAATGGAAAGAATACAAAGACTATTTAAAACATCACATGTGCCAAAGACACAGTTACACTGTTCAGTGATTTACAAACAACAAGACAACAGGACTCTGAGAAATTGTAAAGAAGCAACAGAATGGCAATATGCTTTCTATTACAAGACAAAATAAATATATATTGGGAAGGCAAGAAGCTATGGTGGTACCTCTTATTACCCAGTTTGAGACTTGGTTTCTGAGCAGGAACTCAACTCCTTCTGTTGCATTAGTGACAGAGGGACTGGAGTCTTGTGCACTTAAACCTAAGTTAACAGCTGTACTGTGCGTAAAAAGAAAAATTAATATCTAAATTCAAGAGTTATATGTCTTAGAAGATCAATTAATATTAAAAAATATATGTGTATATATATGTGTATATATATGTATGTGTATGTATGTAGGTATATATATATACATATATCACTAAGAGCATGTGATGTAGTTTAGGCTGAAAAGAGTAACTGTTGATATTAAATGTCCTATGACAATGAAATGTCTATGGTTTCTGATCTGGTTTTTTGATTCTGTCTAATATTCTTCCTGAATTGAAATTGGCTAACAGTATTGGATCTAAGTTCTGTATTCTGACTCACACTACTTTTCTGTCTTACATATCATGACTGGGACGGAAGGAAAAGAAGTCTGTCTTACAGTCGACTCTTGAAAGACCTAAAGTTATCTTCATCCAAAGTCAACCTGAACGTAGTGAGTACTAGTGGAGATGATCTAAAGTCTGACCAAACAGTGATGTGAGTTAGACTTCATCACAGTTTTACATATTTTAGTATTTGGGAAACATGAAATTAGTAAAGTAAGATTATAAAATTTGTCAAACAGAGATAGAATATTTAGTCTAAAAGTTCAGTGAGAAATGTAGAAAGATTGCTCCGTCTCACTTCAAGGCTGTTACAAAAGCTTCGAAGCAACAAACTGTTGGACTAATGTTGACATTATTATAAATAACAGGTTACAGCAGGTTGTGGATTGTAATGTTGCTGTATTAATGTCTCCATTAAGAAATTTGATAAAAACTGCAGACCAAAAGTGATAATAGACTTAATTAAAAGGAATAAAGAGTCAGACAGAGCATTGTCTGTGTTAAAAGAAAACATTTGAATCAACTAGCTTTTGAAAATCCTGATTAAAGTAAAAAAGGTTCCATCTATAGGCAGCAGAGAGATGGTTACTAAACCGAAGAACTGATGCACAATAACTTAGTAGTATAAGAAACCAATAGTTTAATATAGTTTAAAATTAGACAATATTGAAGAAGTTTTAACACTATGTTACAGATAATTAGCTTCAGCAGTGACTGGATTTAAAAAGACTTCAGTGAAAACAGGGGTTTTCCAGTAACAATGTAGACCACACATCAGTTACACACATTTCTGACAAGTCCTAAATTTATCTTAACACAGACTAGAACAATATATGAAGTAATACTTTCAGTTCTGAATTAATAAAACAACAAGGAAAAACACAGTTGAGCACAAAGAAGAACAAATACATTTCTAAAACTGAAAACAGATAATACTTTTACAACACAGGTTAAAAAAAAAAACTAACATAGCATTGTTTGCTGTAGGTGGCTGAGATTAAAGCATCAACTGAGGAGTGAGAAATGTTAAAGGTTTAAAGAAGAGCGTCTCACAATATGGTCTGGAGTATGTTAGACTTCAGTTTTAATGAGAGAAGATGACAAGACATAAACCAATGTTGACAAGTTAAACCTTGTCCAGAGGAAAAAGGCCTGAACTAAAATTAGAATAAACACAGAGAGGTCATAAAGGTCATTTAGAAAGAGTCTGAGATAAGAGTTATGGAGAGCACTGAGTCATCAAAGAGTTAAAGATTCTCAAGAGAGACCATAAAACAGATTTATGGATCAAATAATGTTTGAGACAACATCTAACAGAAATACAGAGTTGAATTCCAACAGATTAAAAGGTGCAGAGGAGAATTCTACAGAAACAACACTTCCTGCTGCAGATCAAGAGAATGGAGTCTTCATCAAAAGTGTTCAAACATCAGGTTTACAGGAGAACAGTGAATGTCTCATGAGAAGGTCTGGTGTCATCTTTAACACTGTCGACCTGTACACATCAAATCAGGTAAAAAAGATTAATTATTAAAATTTAAAGGAAGCAAATGCAATACCAAGTAATTAAGGGGTGTTAGAAACAAGTAGTTGCTGTTAGAGAAATGAGTTAGAACCTTGAGAGGAAGAGTCAAGCTGAGACAGAATAATTAAACAGATTAATAATATTGGTGATTTGTCAATGATTCTTTAAAAAGAATCAAAGAGGGGCTGTATGTGAAGTTAGATTTTATTAAGCTTAAAGGTTTAGAGGACTTTAAAACACCAACAGAAGAGAGGGATAATTATTTAGATTATGATTTAGTTGTGATGATACTTTCACAGATTTACATTATATTTTGGGATTGTCTTCTATATAGGGTTTATTTTACTGAATAAAACTCTACAGTAGTAATACAACAGCATTTTATTACAAAACTTCTCTAATATAGATCACAGTGGTGAATAGACTTGTCTGAATCTCCATGGTAACGCTCAGAGGGAGGAGTCAGTGAAACTCAGAGAAACTGAATGAATTAGGTTGTATCATTGTTAACAACAGACGATTTATAGAATAAATGTAAAACAGGGCAAACAAAAGGTTTTTTGTGTTAAGATCTGAGACAGAGTCTGTGAGAGCAGCTCAGAGACATGCTGTTGTCGTCATTAGAGAACTCTAGTTAGTTTACTTTTGGATTGGATCTTTGGATTGTTTAAGGGACAAACTGCTTATGACTTTTGAAATAATTTTGACAATAATTAGACTAATAATTAATCAGTGTAGGAGATATGGAAGAGTTTATTGGTTTTGAATAAAGTAGTAGTTTAAGTTTTAAGCATACATGCAGCTGTAGCGGATTATTTAACATTGGGAAACAATTTAAACGTAACTTACATATGATTAAATAGTTTGAATTGAAGTTTGGGAGCAAATTAGATAATAATGCATAAACAAAGAGGTCATCTACTTAAAAAAAGTGGATTAAATCAGATAGATGTAATGATGGGAAATTACAATTACAGGTTAAGAAATAAAATTGGTGAAGATTTAAAAATAGAAGAATAGAAAGTATAGAGGTTATTTTAAAACTTTAGGAAAGAAACTGAAAAAGAGTTGGTCCATATGATAATTTATTTTATGAGTGGAGGAGATTTTAGTTAGACATGTCACACGTGAGGATTGTATTAAGGATTAAGAGGATTTTATGATAAAGTTGATATGGAGAAATTATTTGGTAATGGCAAGGTTTATAGTAATGGTTATTTATTGATGTTTATTAAAAGACTAGTTAGTTGTGTGACAAAGTTGTTGGATAGTTTAACGAGGAACTGTGAGAAGATTTTAGAATAAATTACTTTATGGGCCTATCCTAATTTAGTCAGATATAACATTTATTAATTAGAGGTTATACTTTGCTGCACTTCAGTAGAGTTCAGTTTAATATAGAGTTAGTAGAACATAAAAGAGGTACAAACATGTTTATACATTATTAAGAAGGTTAGTCATTGAACATTTTCTTAATGAACAGATATGATAGGGTTAAATCTGCTGCAGGGATATGTATTCTTTATTTACAAGAACCAAAGGGAAATAGTGACAGTAACTAGGAATTGACTTGTTATTATTAAATATAACACTGAGGAAAGTATAGTAAACTTTAAATTGAAAAAGACATCAAAAGAATTAGAGACTAAAATAGACATTGTCAGGACTAACTTAGAGCAGTAATAGGAGGACATATGAGGGAAATTAATAAAAGTTTAGCCCGCATTAAATTGTTTTGATATGATCTGCGTAATCTGTGGCTTTTGTTCTCAGTTAACGTGAATAACATCTTGAAAAACTGATCTGAGACTGATCTGAGAGGGGACTAGCGCCACACTGGAAACTTTCCACGGAACATGGGGTCGAGACCTACGTCATCAGAGGGTTTTCCAGCAAAAGCTTTAAGAAATCAGAGGCTTACCTGAGCTGTTCTGGAGAGAATGGAGAGGAGATGCATCGCTCACGCCATGGAGTTGGAGAAGGACAACGCTCGGTGGTCGAGACGGCCATTTGCGGAGGCGAGGCCGGCATGAGGAGATGAGGAGAACGATGTTGGATGTGACCTGCGGACGACGACATGAACAGCGAAGACTGAGCTGTTTCCAGGTCAGCGGCAGAGCGGACGAAGGAGTGGAAGTGACGAGGAAGTGACGTGCAGCTGATAGTCAAGGAAGTTCAAAGCATAGACATATATAAAGGCTAGATGGCTTACCGGCGCTGAGAGCCAATGGGACCCGACGACGTCACACGGCGGCCATCTTAGGACGGGACCGCTCGTCCAGTTATAACATTAAAGTCTATTGTGCATGTAGTGCTGAAATAACTATATTTTGCTCAATTTTCAACCGATTTTCAAACGGCTTGGTGTGTCATAAACGTCAGGGATGCGGCTATTTAACTGCATACTTGTGAAAAATTATAGCCACGGAGTTTATTAAGCACAAATCATAGCCACGTTAATAAGGTTTGTAATACACCAAACCGTTTGTAAATCCGTCAAGAATTCAGCAAGTTACGAGCATTTTAGTTCGCGTATGTCACTCACCTTCCATCCACAGCAGCAGGGAGCAGCACTATGGCAGCACTGACCTAAGATGGCCGCCAAGTGATGATACAGCTGACTCCGCCTTGAGCCATCTAGCCTTTATATATGTCTATGGTTCAAAGAGCCAAGGGTGCAAGAAGAAGAGCCCAAAGAAAACTTCATAGCGTCATCTCTTGGACTGTTTCCATGGCGACAGGAGGAGTTCCTGTTTGTGAGCAGTTCATGTGATTTGGAAATGTAGTAGATTTAGAAAAT
The DNA here is from genome assembly GCA_024416835.2 of Perccottus glenii. Lineage (NCBI taxonomy): Eukaryota > Metazoa > Chordata > Actinopteri > Gobiiformes > Odontobutidae > Perccottus > Perccottus glenii. Next base: position 23,008,203 of record CM044551.2, read on the forward strand.
GTGGTTTAGATTTGACATAAGAGGGGACTTGGATGAATAACAAAATGATACTAGTTCTACTATACAAGAACTGAAATTTTTTTATTACACTTTTGTACTCATAAGCATATTTTTGTATGAGTAATTATATATTCTTGCATGCTTCACCAGTGTTCATTTTTATGATAATTTTGTACTCATATAATTATTATATTTCAGTATGAGTAATTATATATTCTTATTGCATGCTGTAACAGTGTTAAGTGAAGGTACGACAAGTTAACCATATGTTGTTATGGTACAGACGAAGGGGGATCTACTTGGAATTGTTTGAGCTAAATAAGTATAAATAACTATGTAAACCCAGTTAGTTATTCATTTAAACATTTAATATAAAAGACAAAACCTAATGTCAGACACACACACAGGAAGGGCCAGATAAAAAACGCAGGTGTCTGCGGGAGGAGACAGAGCCAGGCAAGGAGTAGCTCAAGGCCAGGCCGAAATGACATCAGGCCAGAGCCTTGCACAATGATATCAGTACTTTACTGATATCAAAACTGTATAAAAGCTTATGTCTACTGTTCAAATGTTAGTAGAGCTTGGGGTATACTCTGCTCGGGTCGTTTGTTGTGTTGGTTGTGAAACAATAAAGACTCTATGGCATGGAATCTGGTGTTGCGTTCACAACTTATTCCATACAAATAGTGGCAAAGACTGAGGGGTCAGTTTTGACACTACAGTAATCAGGCAGAAGTGTGTAGCCTAGCCAAGAACTGTACTTCAGTAAGAGTAGAGTTACTTAAACAATATTACTCAAGTAGAATAAAAAACTACTCAAGTATTGAGTAACAGACTGCTACCTTAAAATGAATAATACTCAAGTAAAAATAACAAAATATGACATGTAAACTTTCATAAAGGAAAAAGTATTTGCTTAATCTACTACTTCTACTCACCTCAGTAAATGACTTGAGTAAAAGGTACTAGTTACTACCCATCTCTGTACTCAGGGGACTTTTGCAGTTCAAGTCCTGGTTTAGTTTAATCACGTTTTATTCCTGTTAGACCTCTTTCATTTTGCACTAGTCCTAAATTAGACCATATTTAATTCGGGTTTAGTTGGTTCAGTGATAAGCCAAATATTTTACAGTAAAGAAAAGTTTGAGAGTCACTTTATTTACATGGTTCTTATGACACAAAACATTCCCATTTGCAGATGTTTTCAGGGAGTTTCACTTGAACTAAAAGTTATTGCCCCAAAACTATTTAACTGTCAGCTTTATTGTTTGGTTTATTAGGGTAAGAGGAGACCATGGAACAGAAAATGTAGACATTGCCAGACTAATGTTCACAGTTGGTGGAGTCAACCAAAGGTACATCTGCATAAGATCAATTGAACTGTTTGAACATGTAACATTTCTTTATAATCCAAGTTTTCACTCCCTCTAGGAGATAAACGACACCGTGGTTCTTGTTACTGATGGATTTATTGAATATCTCCTTCTCTCCGTCATCACAATCATCGTCAATGAAATCCACCGTCAAACTACAGTGTGATAATGTAAAAGAAACATGTTAACATACACTATAAGCGGTAACTTCAAATACACTCGGAAAATACAAACATATTACACATACCTCGCTGGCTGCATATGACCAAGAGGGAATGAGTTCACTTAAAAATACCCGTTTCAGAACACCAACATGAAAAACATCTCCTTTACTTCTTTGCTTAAACACGAGCAACTATTGTAAACACAAGCTACTCTTGTACTCTGCACACGGAGAATAACGCCTCCTTCCACATGTGTAAACATTTCCTGTTGCACCTTTTAAAATGTCCGTGTGCAACGTAAATTTACTTTAGTTCCTCATTGACATCAACACTTAATATTCATGAATAGATTAAACAAAAATAACAAAAAATGTTAAATAACAAAAATAAAATGTATGGCAGTTACACTCCCACCAAATGACTATTTGTCATTTCACCTCAAAATTTTAACACTTTACAGCTTAATTTCAAACATTCAGTATGCCCTTAAACCTTACAACAACAAATGACTGTATTCATCAAATGGCAACCATAACCTTTACTATGCTTCAAGCAGTACAACTGTCTTTTGTACAGGTCTATCAAGGTAAACTGGCTTGGAAATACGTCTGCCCTGGCTGTCTAAGGTAGAGTCACTAATTAACAGTTTCACCTTTCGAACCCTTCCATCAGAGCTCGGATATACCTCTGTCACTCTTGCCAATCTCCATTGGTTACGTGGAGAACTGTCCTCCTGCAGGATGACAATATCATTAACCTTTGTATTTCTCCTTTCTTTCTGCCATATTTGTCTTTGCTGAAGATTAAGGAGGTACTCCTTCTTCCACCTTGTCCAAAATTCGTTTGCCAAAAACTGTACTTGGCGCCATCTCTTGCGCAAGTATAGATCCTGACTCACAAACTCCCCAGGAGGTGGGGATATTGTGTTAGACTTCATCATAAGAATGTGATTGGGCGTGAGAGGTTCAAGGCTTGTTGGGTCGTTTAAATGCTCTACTGTCAGAGGTCTGCTATTTATAATAGCCATCACTTCATACAGAAAAGTTCTGAGCGAAGTACTGTCGAGTCGTTTAGAAGACTGATCCAGTATTGCAGTTAAAACACTTCTGATTGTCCTTATTTGCCTCTCCCATATACCTCCCATGTGGCTCGATGATGGAAAATTCATTATGAACTCACATCCGTATTCCTTTAACTGTTCATGATCCAAATTTTTCATTGCATTCATGAACTCTCCTTTTGCACCCACGAAGTTAGTGCCTTGATCACATCTCAACTGTCTTACATGTCCGCGTATTGCGATGAATCCACGCAATGCGTTGATAAAAGCATCCGTAGTGAGGTCATCAAGCATTTCAATATGTATGGCTCTAGAGCACAAACAGGTAAAAATAAGACCATATTTCTTCAGTTCCTTTCTTGCTTCCTTCACATAGAATGGTCCAAAGCAGTCTATGCCACAATATGTGAAAGGAGGTGTCATTTCCATTCTTTCTTCTGGCAGATCCGCCATTTTAGGATCTTGTTTGATTACAGATTTTTTAGCCACCTTAGTCAAACCCTTCCAGCGTTCATATATACTGCCAAAGCGAAGTAATAATCCTTTCACCTTTCCCTTCTGAAATTCCCTTCCTTTCTCTGTTAACATTCGATCTCTTTCACCTCTACGAGGCTGTACTGCTTGTTGTACATTGGTGGACTTCCCTAACACTTCTTCACTTTCACTTGTTTGAGACATCTTACATTCTCTGGAAATTGCCTGTACACACTTAAAATACTAGTGTAATTAACTGCAGAATCTTTTTTTTTTTTTTTTTTTTTTTTTTTTTGATTATCAAATTATGTCAATTAAAGCAACATTCTAAAGACTTGGTAATATTGCATTCAAATGAACATCCTTAGAAAATAATAAAACCTTCAACAAACTGAAAACTGTTAGCTTGATTAAATGTGCAGAAACTAATTTTCTCCTTTTAAGTAATTTACTTTCTTCACAGACAATATGAATAAATTCCCTTTAAACAATATAAACACAGTTATTATTAAGGTTACACACAGTTCCTTGTAGTGTTCAAACTTATTGTCACCCTTCAGAACACAAGCTTAAATGTCTGACTTTGGACTTCTTTATGAAACACTGATGAACTGCAAGTCCTTAACGTAAACATGGGCTTATCTGTCTTGCCAAGTGTGACGTAGCTGTTCTGGGCCGGGTACGAGCAGCTTCGGGAACGTAGACGCAGGTACGAGTTTGACTTTCACTCCCTCTAGGAGATAAACGACACCGTGGTTCTTGTTACTGATGGATTTATTGAATATCTCCTTCTCTCCGTCATCACAATCATCGTCAATGAAATCCACCGTCAAACTACAGTGTGATAATGTAAAAGAAACATGTTAACATACACTATAAGCGGTAACTTCAAATACACTCGGAAAATACAAACATATTACACATACCTCGCTGGCTGCATATGACCAAGAGGGAATGAGTTCACTTAAAAATACCCGTTTCAGATCACCAACATGAAAAACATCTCCTTTACTTCTTTGCTTAAACATTTTTCACATTTATTTCTCAATGACATCCTATAAGACACTTCCAAATGATTGAAGTTCTACTGTTCCTTCTATCAGTCAGGAGAGCTTTATTAAATGTAATGTTTTCTCTTGAACAGAGTGGAACGGCTGTGGCGTGATGTGTTCTCTGTGACGAGCACCTTTTATGAGCTGTTGCATGAATTAGAGGAAGATGGACTTTGAGCATAAACAGTCATGTCCACTTATTTAGCTGTCATTGGGTTTTCCTCCCATGACTTCAGGAGGCCCTTCAAACTTTTACAGAAGCTTGGGATAATCAGCCTCTTCTCACTGAAGCCCAAATGACCCCGAACCAACTGTGGACACTGGGACAAAGACATCATCCAGTAGAACAACCCAATGTAAGACAAATGTATCTTCCTATTGGATGTTTAGTTTTTTATTGTTGAAAAATGTGGTTGCATGCAGTATAATTGGTACTTTTGGAAATGGAATTTGTTTCAGGTGCTGAGTATAACCCTCAGAGACAGTGAGCTCACTGATGTATTAGAACCTGGCACTGGAAGACATGTTCCAGAATTGAACTGCCCCCCCAATGAGGAAGAACTGCAAAGACACTTTTAATCCCACAGCACCTTCTGCATCATTTGGGAAAGACATTTACACAGCTGTAGTGCACTTTGTTGAAATGATGTCACAGTGAAGAAATGTTACTCATTAATGAATAAACCAAAAATAAACCAATTCTGTTAGTCTGAAGTTTGTAACTCAAAATTATGGCAAGACACTACAGGTATTTATGGATGTTCTAAAGAAATGCTTGCAGTAACATGTAAACACCAAAATAACTGAAAGTTCTTGTGTAATTAAATATTTTAATATAGAAATTATATCCAAAACACCCATAAGTCTGCAACAGCTTCAATAAACAAAATAAAAAAGGTTTAAAATACTAATAAAGTAAATTAGAGATTACTGCATACATCCCTACAACCAAAAACCTTGTTCTTATGTGTTTAGGAGTAAAAACCTTCCAAATACAGTGTAAACACTGTAAACTGGTGCTGCATGTATTGTGTGATTTGTGTTTGGTGTGAGAGGCAGTAGGCACAGTAAAGCTACTATGGTTGTCAGTCTGCCCCAGGGCAGCTGCGGCTCCTGAAGCAGCTCGTCACTACCAGTTTGTGACTGTGGAGTCAAGAAATAATGGACTCATTTGTAAGAAAAGTGCCACAATAATGGAAGCCATTATTACTGCTGAATTGGAGATAGACTGAGGGAAAAAACTTTTTTTGAGAAAACAGCCTTTGAAAAGTATTGGATGTACAAATGTATTATAAAAAGTTGACAACATTTAGGATAATAAACAGCTCAATGTGGAAATGTAAAGAGATCAAAGTAGCATTTTATTTTTTTAACCTGTAGTGTCTGGTCTTAATGTGAAAATGTAAACCTTGTGAAATGGTGTGTGAGCCAGAACAGCCTGTGTCAGAACATGTTTAAAGTCTTCATATGTCTTTAGGTGGGCTGTGGCCAGTCTAAGGCTCTTGGTACAAGTGCTTACGGTGGGATAGCACACAGTGTGCTCTGGAAGGTTCGCAATGCACTTGTGCTCAAAGTCAACATGGATCACAAAGTTCTTTTTTTCATGTGGCAGCAGTGGCTTATGCTGCTGGTCTGTAAACCATTGCAGCAACAGAGGAATGGTCAATGTACCTGTGACAAATAAAAGCATAGATACATATCCAATGGATGCACTTTTGTAAATGCATAAAAATACTAACTCAGTAGTTGACTCACTGTTGTTGCTTTTCTGGTTCTCATCAGTTGTTCCTGTCAAGACCGTTTAGACTTAAATTTAATGTCCATGGCACTGATTTCCACAGGACACTTTGAACATTTTTCACAATCTTCATAACTTGAAAAGTAATATCTTTGGTTTTCTCAATTTACTTGTAACATAGCCTACCCTCATTTATCCAGAAACTTTTATCTTCCTCAAAGCAGTTTTCTGTAGACACTTGCAGAAATACATTTTAATAAACACACAATGAAGAAGACAAGCATGTAGTGACCATTTGCAGTTCACTGTGACCAGGACGCAGGCAGCCATAAACTGTATTCCCCTTCACAGTTCAACGGGAGGTTTACAGCGCATAGATGTCAAAGCCCTGACGATTTATGCCGTAAAAGCCTCTCCAGACGCATCTAAGTGTTTACTTTGTCAACAAACCAAGGTTTCACAGCTCTGCGCTAATCATCCACAGATGTTTTCTTTGTTTTCCAAGGACCGAAAACTCCGAGATAACCCTCTCAATAACAATAACTCTCTCCATCGCAGAGCAGGATCAAAGGCGTTAGCAGACTGGCCGGAGCCAGAAATGGCGCCTCCGCAGCTCTGAATTACGACTTGTGTATTGGGTCAGGACGCAGGCCTGAGACAGTATGAACGTTACAATACTACCCCCTAGCGACAGCAGAGAGGAACTCTGCTGAAGTCTTCTTAATCAAAACTGACTGTTCTAACTTCTTTGTAAACGAAAAGTTTACACGGACTTGGACTTCTCACAAATGAACATTTGTGTTTAATAAAAAGGAAATGCTTAAATGATGAACTAATGTTTCTTTCACAGGATTTCGAGTCACGACGGAGAATCCTTTCTTTCTCAGCTTTACAAGTTTACACTCAATAAATGGTTGAATGAATTTATATGTGTTAACAACATGTGTACAAGACATTCTATCGTTATAACCTGCATTATTAAATATATGTGTGTGCTTATATTTGTGTTTAAAATCTTAAATGTCCTGGTGGAACGATGATAGTTTGTTTGAATTACGACTTAGGCGTTTCCCCAAACAAACGGAACGCCCAGAGACACACCCCCTCTCTAGCAGAACAAAACTTCCGAGCACGCAGGAAGTTCTCTCTCTTGTTTCGTGGGCTCTCTTGTTCCGCCCTTCTCTACAATCTGCTCGAGCTCCCTTTTCCAAGTCTGTTGAAGCCTAGTCCGCTTCGTAAGATTTTTCTTCTGTGAGGCCTAAAGCCTCATTTTTGCCTCCGTCCCAAGTAATTTGGCTATTTGCGGACTTCTCTCTCTCTAGACGCCTTTCGTCTTCAAGTTTGGACCATTTTAACCTGCCGGTTAAAACGTGATTTTATTTTTAAAGCTGCACATTGCTTTTGTTTGACGTCATCTCCGGAGACGCACGTGAAGTTGTAGTTTATAGAGAACTACAGATCTACGCCAGCCCTCACAGTCGTTTTAAGCCAGAAAAACGACTACTGAGAGAATATTTTTCAGTGACTCAGTTATTATTTTTCAAAGACTCTGAGCTGATTCTTGCCTGATGCCAACGGCAAGTAAAGAGACTTTCACGGATTGACGCAGTTGACGCCTTCATGACTCAATTTCCCGACAAGCCGCGCGACCAGCCAGCGGCCTCCGCTAGTCAAGTAGCAGACATCTTGTGGAAGCGGGCTCTTCAAATCCAGTCGCCGCTACAGAAAATCGGAGCAAACCTTCGGAGCTCTGGCGCACTGCACTGGACAGCACCAGCGACCCAAAAGTAAGCACTTGACATAAAGAGTTTGGTGTTAACTGTATTTGATAAGCTCAAATCAATTCACCAACCTTCTTAAAAAGGCCCCTTCCTTAATAACTCAGCCAAGTTTTAATCAAACAAATTATCATCCTCCACAAGTTAGATTCAGTAACTTTGTTGGTTTCATTTTGTTTCAATCATTATTTCAATTATATGTCAATAATTTCTCCTTTGTGTCCGTCCATCATTTAATTTTGTATAATTTTAATAAAACCCCATAAAATGTTAAAGATTTGATTTGGTTTTCTTTTGATTATTTTCAGAATTATATCCGAAAACAGGTTAGAATTCTCTTCCTTCAGATTAATTGAGACTTAATCAATATAATAAGTTTTCCAGAATCATCTGGTGGTGCCCCCTTTTAACGAGACAAATTTGATAATAAAATATTAATTAATAATTTACCCAAATTAATAAATTAATATTTCTTATCACATTATATTATAGCATATACCCTACAAGCAATACATTATTGTAATAATAAATGTAAATATTATATGTAATGCCAAAAACATTACTGAGACTTGACAACTAACCTTGTGACTCAAGTTCTTGTAAAAAGTCCTGCCTTTTGTTCATAATGTCAGTGTCAGTTTGCCGTCTGGATGTTCCGATGTCACTCATTTGTGGAGCCAACACTGACATCAAGAAGTCTGAATCAGGAACCTCTGAAATACAGCAGGTCAGAAAATGCATCTTGCATCTGACTTTGTTTACAACTAAGTTAGGATCTCTAACACAAAGTTTGATAGAAACATTTTTATTACACGTCTAGCTACAGGAGTGTTTGTGCCAGAACTTACCGATGGATCTTCACTCGGGCAAAACAGCTGACGACAAACATCAACATGGTTTGCTCTGATGCTGCTCAGTCCATAAAGATCCAGGCCTTTACGGATGTGATCCAGAATGAGCAGCCTCCTGCAATAGTGTAGGACCATACATGTGTAATCAAAGAGGAAACTTTTAGACTCTACATCTTGCATTTTGAGGCATGGTCAACAGTCAAATATACATAGAACCTGTGAATGCACACTTGAGTCTGAGTAAATTGTAAAATGTGACGATTACATCTAGTGATAACTTTATCATTTTGAAACAGCAGTGGAGTTGACAGACAAACAAGGGAACAAGATGTTATGTCTGTAACTTTCTGGGTTTATTCTAAACATTCTAAACATTCTAAACACCACACTTAATGTATGTACACTTCACTTGTTTTAAAATGTTCAAGAGCAAACCAAACATTTATTTAAGGGCGTACTCACACTAGGCACGGTTGCCATGAACCGGGCCCGAGTACGATTGTCCCCCCTCCCCACTCCCCCTCTGGCCTGCACTCACATTGGGTTTCAGCATTCGTGCCGGAGCACGCTTACGTCATTATGGTGCGACGGTTTCGGGATAAACAGGAAGAGCGGCGCTCTCTGAACACAACGGAGTCCATCGCTCTGTTTTATTTGTGGATAATTTTGTGTCGTTTGGTACACGGTGGTCCACAGCCCTCTCACAGCCTGTTGTTAAACAGATTTGTCGCCTTAGTGGCGCGAAATTTTCACGTAATCGTTTCTGCTCGAATGAGGAGGTTTGCAAGGTACCAGCTGAAGTGCAGCAAGGACTTTGCAGCTTTGATTACGGACTACAGTTCCGTACATCGACAAGGTAAGAATTAATATAATGAAATGTCATTGAATACAATTGAAAAGTGTACTGTGAAATTTGAAATACAATATGTGTATAATGTTTTTTTTGTAATTACGACAGTAGCGTTCTAAAGGTAATAATCATGTAACTTAATATAATTTGCTGGTTAATATTAGCTACATTCTTGTATTAAGACACCCGTATTCAACGGGACACATAACTGTTATGTATGCACTGGAGTAGTAGTTTGTTGTTTATTTAATTTCACTTCAAAGTGCTGTAAGGTAATTGTGTATGCATAAACTATATACAGTTAACAATATTTTTCCATTCTGCTGCAGGACCATATGGATTCGGCAGAGATCTGCTGTGTGGTGGCAGCATGTTCTCAGCAACTGGACAGACTGTGAGTGGAAGGCTAATTATAGAATGAGAAGGACATCATTCTTGCAGTTGTTCAACAGCCTGCAGCCGCACCTTCAAAGACAGACCACTTCATTCAGAAAACCAGTGCCCTTGGACCAACGTGTTGCAATATGCATATGTAGAGTTCAGAACCATCTCCCATTTATTTGGGATTGGTCAGCACTTCTCATAAAAAACAAAACAAAAAAAAAAAACAGTATTTCACATAACACAACCATGTGCAGTGGTGAAACAAAATAGGCTACCTTGTGTGTGTGGTGTATAATTTATGGAAGTGTGTGGTATATATTGTAGAGGTTCGAGGTCGAATTATAAAGTGTAGAGGAATATATGCTACGGTATATTAAACAACTTCTGAAAGCAAATAAGAGTATTAACAACAACAGCCTCATCCTGGCTTCAAATACCCCGCACAGAAGACGTTAGATTCATGAGTTTGTTTGGACAAGACCTCAGTCCCATATGCCTGAGAGAAACCTGCCCTGGTGCATAGACACTGCAAGACTGGGTGTTACATGATGAAATGTTATGATTAAAATACATTTTTCATTTACATTTTCACTTCACTTTTTCTCCAACACATAATAGCAAAGAATAATCATGAACTGAATTGTCAACTTTGTCAATTCTTTTAACATGCCAAGGGGAATGAATGTATTGTAATGACTTTACTGTAGCCCAATGATAAAGATGTAATATGTTGTCATTAAAGTACACTTTTAAACCAAGGAGAACAGGCACAGATGATTTACACTTTGGAAGCAAAAGTTAAATTTACAACTTAGGTAAAGCCTAAATCAAGTCTAAGTGCATTACCACATTGCAACATGCATAAAATGAACGGTCTGCAGACTAGCATTTAGAGAAAATAACAGGTATGTACATTAAGAATCCAAAGAGTGACATTTCCCTGTCGTGAAAAACACTAGTATTGCCAGAATCAAAGAGAGTGTAGACTTGAGTTTTCCACACCAGACTAGTGTAAATGTCAGCACAGCTATAAATAATCCACTCAAGTACAGATTCAAGTTGATTTGGAGCGTCGCAAAACCGTGACGTCACGCGTCTTGTTCCATGCTCCAGCACGGTTGGCGCTCACACTACATGCGAACCGCGCCCGAGCCCAACTAAACGTGCTCTGGCCCACCTCTTCCAAGCGGGCCAGGGGCGGCTAATCGAGCCGCCCGGCACGGTTCGGAGCACTCACACTAGTCAAACGAACCGCGCTATGGTGGTCAAACGCGCTCGGGCACGGTTCAAACTGGCTAGTGTGAGTAGGCCCTAAGTGTTAATCTTTAAAAGAACAAACGGGAATCAAATGCTCAGCTGCAGCTGCAAAAACATGCTCTGAGTTGTAACTGACAGGTCAAGTTATGATATAAAAACAATTCTATTCCAAATGTCACAGCTATTCATAAGTACTAAATATTTAGTGAAAAGGCCCATTCTCCAGGTCATGTGGCGAGTACAAAGGATTCTTTCCTTTTCCTTCACCTGCCGCCTCAAACAACTGGCTCTCGATGCAAACACCATTTCTGTAAACATAGCAGTGCCAAGAGTCATTTTGGGTGAGACAAGCTTTCCTTTGAACCACCAACACATTTCAATAGTTTACAAGTTATCCTTAACATGAGGTCCCGCTTGATGCATTCAAATGTTCCAAAATACCTAAGTGCCTGCAGGTATCACAGTTTCATCACAGACTTGCAAAAGATCTTACATGACATTGATGTTTATCAAAATATCATTGCACCATGTTGCCTCTCACACCTTATAAAGCTTTTTAAAACCACTTACTCAGGATGCTCCAAATCAGGCTTAATGAAGTCAGATAATCCTAATTGTAGTAGCAACTCCAAAGTCCCTTTTGTGGCTGGAGAGGCTGAGGACGGGCCTGTCTTTTGTGTGACGCGCTGCGGCCTGAACAGATTCACACCGAGTCCCAGAATCAATGTGTGTGACCTTTATTTAAGGAACTGCTCAGTTGACACATGAACACAGTTATAAAAATGTATTGGATGGTAATGTTAGCCCCCTCCTCCCTCTCTCCTCCTACACCTGAGTGACAGTGAGGAAGTGCCACCTTGAAAAATACTGTTGTAAAACACTATAGCCCTCACATATGCTGGCATGAGACTCAATTTCATCAACTGGCCACTGTTCAAAACACATCTGTCCTCTGTCCACAAAACCAGAGTCAACTAACATTTTTACACATCAAAAACACAAGACTATTATACTTTGTGTACACGTGTGCATGTTTTTAGAACACCTCCTTGAACCACTTTTTGGGGGGATTTTATTTGCTTTTTCTCTGTCACTACACATACACTACACATTTGTGATGTTCTCAGGGCTAAATACATTTATAGTATTTGAACCTGTTTGCAGAATAATCTGGAGATTATTATGATGACATTCACATGAAAATGCCAGGAACTATACCCCACACACACACACACACACACACACCAAACTTACCTGCACCAAACACTTAAATATAGAAAAGACACTCAGCTCTATCTGTGTTTGTGATCTTAAGATTAAAATGTCATTTCAATATTGGTCTTACATGCATTTTGCAACATATTCAATGACAAAGTAAAACATATATAATAATAAATAGGAATATTTAATTGAAGTACAACTTAGAAAATTTACAGTAAAGTCTGTTATTGTTTAGGCCTATAACACTTTATTTTTGTTTTAAGAATTTTGTTTTAAAATATTTTTTCAGGTGAAGATTAAATTATTAAACCAAGTCTTTATAAAAAAGTACTAATTGTTTTTGTTGTTATGATTTCATATTTATGTTATGGTATGTGTTGGACATAGTTTAGTGGATAGATTTCTGAAGTTTTTTTTTAATGCTTAGTAAGTTCAAATGCAACATGGCGGCCGATGAGAAATAAATGTGTCCCATTTTATGAGACAGAGACAGCAATGAAGACAATTGTTGGAGGTTAAGAAAACTTACAAAATTAAGATTAAAGCTGTAACTTCCAAACCGTATAATTTTAAAAGTAAAACAACTCTAAACTTTCACCAGCAGACCACAACCTTACAGTACAGTAGATTTTATATATTAATCACACTTTTTTTCTTTTATTTAGATTTAAAATACAAAAACATTTTATAATGTAGGTACTAAAAGCCACAGCTTATCCTACCATATTTATGATGACACTCAGATTTACATTTCACTCGCCGAGCGACTGGAGCCTTGGTATCTATTTTTCAACATGTCTGGGGTAAAAACAACTACTACAAACTCTTTCTGCCAAAATTGCTGGAAATATCAACAGGAAATCAATGTGCTACAAACAAAGATTTTTGCTTTGGAATCTGAAAGAGGACTTCAGGAGACAATACCGATCACACAATGTGGTAAGACTGTGAATTTAAACTTGGATGATACCGTGTCATTCCCAAAACTGAGCAAAGCAAAGGGATTTAAACAAAATGATACCACCTGGCATAAACTTGGTGCCCAGCCAAAGCAGCACTGGATTAGAAAAAATAATGCTGACATCACAAGAGCATATGTAGCATCACCAGACATCCAGCTAAAAAACAGATTCCAACTACTGACTGAGCTAAAGGTGAATGAACCAGAAAACTCTGCTGTAAATAAAAACATGGAGTTAATCAAGCGTATTCTATGGAGAACAGGAGACATGAATCTGTGGAAAAGCACCAGGCAAACAGTGACAGAGAATCTATGCCAAAAGTGAAGGTCAGAGATATCTTGCTGCTTGGAGACGGTGCTATCAGAGACATAAACAATAATAAATTTGCTACATGCAGCTTTCCAAGTGCTACAGTCACTGATATAACAGCACTCCTCCCCCAAGTTATGTCTAAACACACAGGGATTAAACAGCTGATGTTACACGTGGGTGCAGTTGACACCAGGAAGGGGGAATCAGAAGTTTTAAAAAAGGATTTCTCCAGGCTTTTAGAATAACTTGAAAACCTGGAAGTGCAATCCTTTATCAGTGGACCACTCCCAAACATCGACAGACTGATCAATAAATTCAGTCGGCTGCTTGCATTGAATACATGGCTGTCCAAGGCCTGTGAGACTAGAGGAGTGTTCTTCATTGATAACTTTAACTTGTTTTGGCAACGTGACGACCTATTCAAAGGAAAGGGCCCACATCTAAACAGGGGAGGGGTCAGGAGGCTAACGGATAATCTCCTGCACTCCCTGAGACACCTAAATGGTTCTGGGCGCCCTCTTGAACAGAGAGAGGGTCCTCAGCCACTGAATGAAAAAAGCACTCCTGCCTCACCAGCCAAGGATCCTCGTCTGACTCTACCACCATCAACACCTCCACCACTGAAATGGACTCCCCCAATAGGACCATGGACCCCCCCAGTAACATCAACACCTTCTGCGGACCTCACCATCCCTGTCCCATCTCCAGATTCACCAATGGGATTTCCAGATCACCTGGAAATTTTAGTTAAATCTGGAATTAAGATGATACCCCTTACACCTAACTTGGCCAGGTCACGGTTTCTATCATCATCACTAAAAACATCACCCCCAATACTACCCGGGAGTACCACTGCTTCACCTCGGCCACTACCTAGAGTCCAATGGACCCCTGTCAGACCCCCTCCACCCCCTCCCAGACCAGGTCCAAAAGCCTTGACTAGCATCAAGGCTACTATCAGTGATTAGGACACTGAGGGCCTCTGCTGTTCCAGGACTTTTCGTCATAATAAACCACTTATCAACCTGAGGCCCTGGGAGAGAACACTCCCTCCTAGCTCCATAACTACAGTCAGAAGTTGCAGATTAAAGAAGAGAATAACAGTTAGATTGTCTAATCAGACAAATCTAATTCAAATCCCCTGCTAACAGATAAAGTCAGGTCCTGCTCAAACGGACTTAAAACTTGCAGTGTTCAATGTCAGGTCTTTGGGAAACAAATCTTTTTTAATTAATGATTTTATAACTTCAAATAAGCTTGATTTTATGTTTTTAACAGAAACATGGTTAGACAGCAGTACTGGAAATGCGGTCCTTATCCACCCCATCAAATTTCACATTTTTATCCAAAATACGGGAAAACAAAAAGGGTGGTGGTGTATGTGTCTTTCTTAGGGATAATATTTTTATCCAGAAGCTATCACTTGGAGAGTTTTCATCATTTGAGTAGGTGTCATTCAAAATGGAGTTGAGGTTTTCTCCATCTGTATTATATGTAGTTCTTTACAAACCACCCCAACAATGTCATGATTTTATTAATGAGTTTACTGAAATGCTTTCGGTTATTTGCACAAAATTTGAACAAATAGTCATATCTGGTGATTTTAATGTGCATGTGGATAATGTTTGTGACAGAAATGCCAAAGAACTTTCTACTATTGTTGATACTTTTGGTCTTTGTCAGCATGTTAATGAGCCGACCCATAACAGAGGTCACACTCTGGACCTAGTCATTACTAAAGGTGTTCATATTTCAGATGTCACTGTGATTGATGTTGCTCTATCTGATCATTCTTGTGTCTTTTTTCATCTGTCCATAATTCCAAAAGTTGCTGTTGGGCCTACTGTTGTAAAAAAGAGACACATTAACGATAACACCAGGACACAGTTTATGGAGGCAATCAAGTTTGAAAATGCCTCATCAGGTCAAGTTGATGATTTGTTGAATTGTTATACTTCAGGTGTTTTAAATGTTATGGACACCATTGCTCCTGTTAAGGTTAAAGTGATCAGGGAGGCAGAAGGCTTCATAGAGCAATGCTCACTCTGTCAGGGCACAGAAAAGGGAATGCCGAAAAGCCGAAAGAAAATGGCGTAAATCGAAACTCTTAATTCATTATGAGGTATACAAAGAAAATTTGCATATTTTCAATCAAACTTTGCAAAAAGAAAGAGAAATATTCTTCTCAGAGATCATCAACAACAATAGTAACAACTCACGTGTCCTGTTTGCTACAGTGAACAGATTAACAAACCCTCCAGCTCCATTTCCTCCAGAATTAGTTTCCACCACTAAATGCAATGAGTTTGCTTTGTTTTTCAACGACAAGGTTCAAGGCATTAAACATGCGATACAGTCCAAAGGGCATACAACAACACTGCAGCCACCTAGGAGACACTTGGTTGGTTTAACACATTTTACACCCATTAATGACAGAACAATTGAAAAAACTGTCTCCAGCCTGAGTTCATCCACCTGCTGCCTCGATGTTTTACCCACTAGATTTCTAAAATCAGTACTAAGCAGTTTGTTACCACAACTCACTGATATAGTCAATAATTCCTTACAGTCTGGAACATTTCCAAGGGCCTTAAAAACTGCTGTCATTAAGCCTCTCCTAAAGAAGAGCAGTCATGATGCTACAGTGCTCAACAACTATCGGCCCATATCAAACCTGCCATTTTTAGGAAAGTCATCGAAAAAGTTGTATATCAGCAACTTAATGACTTTCTATTACTTAACAACTGCTTTGATCCTTTTCAGTCAGGATTCAGGCCCCGTCACAGCACTGAGACTGCACTTATCAAAGTCACAAATGACATCCGTATGAACACTGACGCAGGCAAAGTCTCTGTCTTAGTTCTGTTGGACTTGAGTGCTGCGTTTGATACAGTGGACCATGAAATCCTGACACAAAGATTAGAGGAATGGATAGGTATCACTGGAACTGCCCTTAAATGGTTTCAGTCCTATCTTGAAGACAGGAAGTACTTTGTTTTAGTTGGTAACTGTGTGTCAGACCAAATGGCCCTGACATGTGGGGTTCCACAGGGGTCTATCTTGGGACCTCTATTATTCAATCTCTACATGCTTCCTTTAGGCCAGTTAATACGCAGCTGTGACGTATCATACCATAATTATGCAGATGACACTCAGATTTACATTAAACTCACAGCAGGTGAAAATGGACCAATCCATTCACTGTGTCACTGCATCGAACAGATTGACACGTGGATGCAAAATAATTTTCTCCAACTGAACAGAAACAAGACTGAACTAATCATCTTTGGGACAGAAACAAAGAGAAAGTGTCAGCAGTCACCTCGAGTCTCTTTCTCTAAAATCTAAAAACCAGGTTAGAAATCTAGGGGTCATCATGGACTCAGACTTGAATTTCCACAGTCACATTAAGTCAATTACATCATCTGCATTTTATCACCTTAAAAACATTTCCATCCATGCTTTTATCTCCAGCAGGTTAGATTACTGTAATGGCCTGCTCACTGGTCTCTCAAAACGAGGGTTAAGACAGCTGCAGCTTATTCAGAACGCAGCTGCTCGGGTTCTCACCAAAACCAGAAAGTACAACCACATTATGCCAGTTTTAAAATCTCTGCACTGGCTTCCTGTTGCTCAGAGAATAGACTTTAAAACAGCACTGCTGGTTTACAAGTCTCTAAATGGTTTAGCACCAGAATATATCTCTGACATGCTAGTTACTTATGAACCTCCTCGGACTCTGAGAACATCTGGGACAGGCCTTCTGCTCGTGCCCAGAGTTAGAACTAAACAGGGTGAAGCAGCGTTTAAGTTTCATGCAGCAAAAACCTGGAACAGCCTCCCAGATGAAGTAAAACAAGCCTCAACTTTAACAATGTTCAAGGGGAGGTTAAAAACCTTCCTCTTTAGCTCCGCCTACATTACAACCTAAGGTGTTTGTTTTTTTCTTTTATTTGCACTCTTCTTTTTAAAATGTTTTTAATTTTTTCTTATGTTTCTTAATATAAATCTTGTAAATTGTCTTTTATTCCTGTAAAGCACTTTGAGTTACCCAGTGTATGAATTGTGCTATATAAATAAAATTGCCTTGCCTTGCCAGGATGTAAGTACAATCGAACCAATGCACATGGGGTACTTTGTTTTAGTACTTGCTTCAGCTCGTTAAACGGACATTTCTTTTTGGTTACAATGCTCCCAAAGAACTAAACAGGACTGCAGCAGTTTTATTTTTAGTTTAAAGACATTGAAAAGAGTTGTTTTGTTCTTTTGGTGATTTACAGAATTAAGTCACAAAACTGTATTTCATATTTAAAAATGATTCATGGATTCATTCATTTATTCTCTACTGCTTTGTCCCGTTAGGGGTCGCGGGTGACTGGAGCCTATCCCAGCAGCTTTGGGCCTGAGGCGGGGTACACCCTGAACAATGGCCAGTTAGTCGCAGGGCTTTAGATACAGACAGTGACAAACAACCATTCACTCTTCCATTAATTCACTAGGGACACTTTAGAGTTGCCTATTAATTAATTATACATACATGTCTTTGGACGTTGGGAGGAAGCCGAAGTACCCGGAGAGAACCCACGGTAACACGTGGAGGAAATGCAGACTCCTCACAGAAAGACCGGAGTCAACCGGGTTTTGAACTCACGACCTTCTTGCTGTGAGGCAGGAGTGCTAACCACTCTGCCACATGCACCCCCATTTAAAAATGATGTATAAGGATATTATTGAAATTACTGACTTACATTAAGTTTCTATTCACCAGTGTTACAGCTGGAACACCACTGGAGGCAACGCTTAAGTGTCTTGCTCAAGGACACAACGACAGTGAGGACTGTAAAATATTTATTTTTTTGAATTAAAGTCATTTTAAGTGTACTGGTACTCAACAAAATATTGTATTATTTATATAATATTTTATTTACCAAATTCACATTTTGAATTTAAACATTGTCTTTGTCATATTTACATTATTTTAAATATTTACATTACAAGATATATTATTTCTATTAGGAGTAACATAATATAGTGTACATTGGAAGCATTTTACTCTGTTTTAGATTTGTATAAATGTATAAAATAGACAACATTTGGGCCTGTTTATCCAACAAAACATAATGATGTACAATTGATAAAATGAGGTGGACCGATGCTGTATGTGTTTATATTTATTTTGGTATTTTAGATTTTATATTCAAAAGGAGAACACTTAAAAAGACAGCCACTAGGTGGAACTACAGTGTCTCAGTTACCATCATGATAGTGCTGAGGAACCAGCAAATATTGTTATTGTTATAATAATTTTATTATTATAATTGTTTATATTGTTTATAGTCAGTTGGTGCTCATAGTTCTCTACAGGTCATGTCAAATCAGGTCATGTCCTCCATGTTAGTCCAAGCATGGAGTAGACATAACTAGATAGACATGGGTTGCCATGGTACTTTTGCACCTGGAGCTGGGGCCTTGAGGGGAGTGTGTATGCAAGATACGCCTCCCACTGACAGCCCCCACTTTTCATATAAAATGACACAAGGTCCTTTTGAACAGACGTTAAGTTTTTGTTTTGGCTTTGACCAAACTTTAGGTCGTTGTAACCTAAAGAAAAAGAGAAGAAGAGGTTGAGATGTTACATTTTATTAAATGAACAGTAATGATAGTTACTGATTACAATTTTGGTGAATTTGAATAAATGAAGAGAGACACGTTAATTTTGATTTTACACTTGATGTTAAAAGTTTCTGTTTAACATTGAGTGAGGTGAATTCTTTATGTGGCATCTGAATACTAAAATTAGTGGAAACATAAAAATAGTAATTGATGAAATTGTTTTATGTTACATTTAAACTAATATGGGAAAAATATAAAAACAAACTGGTTTATTGTATTGAGCACCTGGTGGTAAAACTGAGTTTTGCAGAGACAGTATAGAACAAATCTATACTGAAAACAATCCTGAAGAAACTTTATTTAAAAATAAAGCAGAATTTGAGTTGAGAATTTGAGAATTTGAGATGAATTTTATTGATTTTATGTTTAGTCTTTCCTTTTAAACGACAGTCACAAAGGTGATGGTGTTTTAGAGGAAAGCAGAGTGAACAGAGCAGAGGCTTTGTGGTGTGTTCAAGCAGCTGGGACATGCTGCTGTTACTGGTTTAACCCCAGAGGGAGGGGTCTGAACCCAAGGGTGATTAAGAAATTTTGTTTTGAAGTAAGAGAAAAATGTGTTTTCTTTCTAAAGAAAGTAATTTAAGGTAAATTAAACAATATTTTGAGAATATTTTAATTTTTAAAAGTTTGTGAAAATAGATCATGAGAAACCAGGTCTGATCTATATAAATAATTTATGTTTGCATCAACTGAGTTAAAATTTATCAAATTGTGGATGATACCAATTACAGTTACAGGTAAAGACCTACGACTAATGGTAACTAAAAATAAAACTGAACTAAACAAAGTTAAGTTTTAAATATAACATAAACAAAAGTGATGCTATTTGGAAAACATAAAGAAGATGAATAATTAGAAATGCTAATTAATGAAATAACAATTTAAGGTGGTGATTGGAAAATAACCATTCTGTTTTGATTTTATTTTTATTTTTGTTTTATTTTGTTCATTTTTTGCGGTATTTTGAGCCATGGTTGTCCCACGTCTCAAAAAGGGGGGAGATGAAGGTTTAAACAAAGCTGTGTTAAGTGCTGAAGGGATGCTTGGTTAACCTAATGGTTAGCATGAGGCTGAAACAACAGTGTTTAATACAGTTAAACGTTTAAATCAAATAATGAAATAAAGAAAGTTGACAGGACTTTTCTGGAGAAGCACTGTTTAGTCTGATTAAACCTTTTCAGATTAAAGTAGATTTCCAGCAGACCATATCTGTGGAAACAGGGTTTACCTGCTGTTTCCATTTTATGGTTTGATCATTTTAAGGGCTTTTATGGTTTCGTTTGACGAAAACCTAGGAGGCACTTTCTATGGGTCTATAATGTCAGAGAACGTTTTGATTTGTTTGTTTGTTCTTTATTTGGATGGAAGCCAACTACAACAAGTATACCAGTTCAGAAAAGGAGTTTTGACAATTAATATAGCCACCACCAGGTCAACTTTGTCTGAAGAGCGCCCGGACACGCCCAGTGCGGCATTGCAGCGCAGTATCTCGTTCCCGCTTTTTAAGGGAACAGGGTTACAGTCAAGTAACCCGAGACGTTCCCTGTCAAAAGCTACACTCGATGCTGCGTAGCATTACGCTATGGGGAACGAGAATACCAACGCCGCCGCACTGTAAGTGTCTGGACCCCTCGGGTTGTGAAGTGTGCACAAACACAAAAGAGGTCTCAAACACAATTTTGGGATGATGACTCAAGGACATGCAAGCCCTGAGTAGCATGAACATCCAAGCTATAGAATCTGATGAATGTGTGCGGGGAGGACCAGCCTGCCGCATCACAAACTTGCTGCAGAGGGGCACCTTTTGCTAGAGCTGTTGAAGCTGCAACCCCTCTAGTAGAATGAGCCCTCACACCAATGGGCGAAGTTTGACCGCGCATGTCATTGGCCAGGGCAATGGCATCCTTCACCCAACGTGATATAGTTTGTCTGGTAGCTGCAACCCCCAGCTTGCAGCCCCCGTAGCATATAAACAGCTGTTCGGACTTACGCCACTGGCTAGTGCGGTGGACATAAGTCTGGAGGGCACGTACTGGACACAGTAAGTGAAGTCTCTCCTGCTCCGGTGTTATAAATGGCGGAGGACAGAAGGCTTCAAGAATGACCGGATTTAAGGTCGAGAATGGAACTTTTGGAAGATAGTTAGGGTGAGGATGCAAAATGGCTTTGACCAGCCCAGGAGCAAAGTCTAGGCAGGAGGGCGAAACTGACCGAGCCTGCAATCTCCAACCCTCTTGAGAGTGGTAATGGCCGCCAGAAGAACCATCTTTAGAGTCAGAAACTTGACAGACGCTGACTCCAGTGGTTCAAAAGGAGTGCTTACTAAGCCCACCAGCACTATAGCTAGGTCCCAGGAAGGAACTCTAGCTCTAGTTTGGGGTCTCAACCCCGCAATCAGGCGTAAGCCGAAATGGCGGCCACGAAAACCCTGAGTGTGCTAGGATTAGTGCCCGAGGACAGTTTGTCCTGCAGAAACTCCAAGCACACTCAGGGCGTGGCAAGCCGAAATGGCGGCCACGAAAACCCTGAGTGTGCTAGGATTAGTGCCCGAGGACAGTTTGTCCTGCAGAAACTCCAGCACTGAAACAATCTGGCAGTGGACTGGGTCTGCATGATATGTAGCACACCAGGCATCAAAGACACGCCATCTGCAGGCATAGGCTCTCCTTGTAGAGGGAGACCTAGCGCTCAGAATAGTCTCTACAACAGGGGCCGGGAGCCCGACATCTCTTAAGTGGTCCCCTTCAGGGGCCAGACGTAAAGGTTCCAGAGCTCGGGCCGGGGATGAAAGGAGATCCCTCCTGGTCGGAATCGCCCATGGCGAGCCGTTGAGGAGAGATATTAGGTCTGAGAACCACACTCTGGTTGGCCAACGGGGCGCTACTAGTAAGAGGCGCAACCCGCATTGACGGACCTTCGCCAGGACTCCCGGGAGCAGAGCCACCGGGGGAAATGCATAAAGGCGCAGTCTGGGCCACACATGGGCCATTGCGTCCAGACCCAGGGGAGCTGGAGGAGTCAGAGAGAAGTAGAGGGGACATTGTGCTGTCTGCTGTGAAGCAAAGAGGTCCACCTCTGCTTCGTAAAATCTTTCCCAGATTTGGCTCACTACCTCGGGGTGGAGTTTCCACTCCCCATGTGTCACAGCCTGTCTGGACAATAAATCTGCTCCCACATTCATGCGCCCGGGATATAAATCGCCTGAGGGACAGGAACTTGTCCTGAGCCCAAAGCAGCACTGCTGCGCTAGCTTGTTCAAGCGGCACGAACGCAGTCCGCCCTGACGATTTATGTAAGAGACCACCGCTGTGCTGTCTACTTGTACTAGGACATAGTAGCCCCTTAGCTGCTGGAGGAAGTATTTCAGGGCCAGAAATACAGCCTTCATCTCGAGGCAATTGATGTGCCATGCGAAGATGGCCTCTTCATATCCCTTGGGCTGGACGGCCATCTAAGACCGCCCCAGCCCGTGAGGGATGCATCTGTCGTTAGCATCATGCGACGACAACATGGACCTAGGGTGGGACCCAAAGTTAGAAACTGGGGTCTGAACCACATAGATAGGGCACGAAGCCCTCGGCGCAGTAACCCTTATTTGCTTCAGGGGGTTGGCCCTTGGATGAAACCCCCTGGCTCTGAGCCACAGCTGAAACGGTCTCATGTGCAGAAGGCCCAAAGGAATTACCGTGGATGCAGATGCCATGAGACCCAATATTCTTTGAAAGAAGTGCACAGTCACTTCCTGGCCTAGCCTGATAGCTTTCAGGGTAGTTAGAATGGACCCGACACGTGCAGGTGACAGATGTGCCTGCATCTCGGTTGAGTCCCAAACAACCCCTAGATATGTTGTCCTCTGAGCGGCCGAGAGAACGCTCTTCTCGGCGTTGAGTCTCAAGCCTAGAGAGTCGAGATGAGCTAGGACGACATCCCGATGTCGAAGCACTAGCTCCTGAGACTGAGCTAATATCAGCCAGTCGTATGTAATTCAAAATGCGGATGCCCTGGAGTCGCAAAGGAGCCAAGGATGCATTCATGCATTTTGTATATGTACGGGTGACAAGGCCAGGCCGAACGGAAGAACCCGATGCTGGTACGCCGCTCCCAAAGCGAACCTCAGGAACTTTCTGTGCTGTGGCAGGATTTCTATGTGAAAATACGCGTCCTTTAGATCGATGGTGAAAAACCAGTCGCTTAATCGGATCTGGGACACAATCGTTTTTATTGTGAGCATTTTGAATTTTAATGCTTTGAGGTAGCGGTTTAACCCGCAAGGTCTAAAATCGGGCGCAGCCCCCCATCTTTTTCGAACTAGAAAATACCGGCTGTAAAACCCGGATTGTCTGTCTGGTGGGGAACACGTTCTATGGCCCCTTTGTCCAGCAGAACCTGCAGTTCCTGTGTCAATACATGGGCTCGCCCGGTTTCACGGAAGTGGAGACCACGCCGTTGAAACGCGGAGGACGATTGGCGAACTGAAGTCTGTAGCCTTTGGCCACAGTCCTTATTACCCACGGGGAGATATTTGGCAGGAGCATCCATGCTGCCAGTTTCTCGAAAGGGGCAGTAGTTTTGGCACGTCCGGTTTTTGGGGGTGAGTCCTGAACCAAGGCAGGAGACGGCCGGACACTTACAATTGCGCTGGAGACTGCTGCTCCCGAACGCCAGTGGCGGCGGAGAAAAAACAGCAGATTCCTGAGGGTGTCAACATGGAGTCTTTAGACTCTCTTGGATTTTGTTGCGCCCCACCCGGTGGGAGCACGCCCCCGCGGCCATGGGCGCGCCAATTTCAGGGCCTCTGCTTCTTGGCGGAGATAACATTCCGCAGGTCCGTTCTCTTTTGAGCAGCGCGAGAATCCGCTCCCAGTCCTTACGAGGGGGGGGCACGATTCGCCACACTCTCCTTCTGGGCAGCCCGCTTTTCTCTGGAAGGGGCTGGACCTGGCCGGGACAGGGTGGCCGGCGTTCCCGGCTGCTGAGCACGGCGAGGAAGGAACCTCACAAACACCTCCTCGTAGCGTTTAGCCTCGCGGAACTTAGTGGCGACGGAGTCCACCACGTTGCCAAAAAGACCGGAAGGCGAGATGGGTGCATCCAGGAGGAAGGCGCGGTCCTTCTCTTGCCTGTGAGGTTAAGCCGCAGATGTCTTTCCGTCGACAAAGCAGACATGGAGCGCCCAATAGCGCGGGCCGTCTGCTTAGTTGCACTGAGAGAGAGGTCTGTGGCACGGCGTAGCTCAGAAAACGCGTCCTCGTCCACAGAACCCCCTGTGCTCAAATCTTTGAGCAGCTCAGCCTGGTATGCCTGCAAAACCGCCATGGTGTGCAGTGCTGCACCAGCCTGACCCGCCACCTGGAAAGCCTTCCCCACCAGTGATGACGTGAACCGGCATGGCTTGTTGGGGAGTGTAGGCTTTCTTAGGGAGGACGATGACATGGGGGAGAGATAGCCCGCAGGCGTCTCTTCCACCTGGGGCATCGACCCATAGCCCCGCTGGGGCATCGACCCATAGCCCTGTGCGCCCACGATAGTCGAATAAATCGACGTCGAAGGCACAAAAACACGGGACGAATAGGGCTTATTCCATGAGCGTGCCAGCTCCTCATGGAGGTCCCAAGAAGGGAGAGACCGCCGCTGTGATCCCTCCCCCTGGCCACCTGACAGAAACCTGTCATCCAGTTCAGAGTATTAAACACTCTAAACTGAATACTGAGTGGCCTCAGGAGCAGGGCAACCCAAAATAATTTAGGGGTGCCCTGCCCCCGAGGCCACCCAACACCCAGCCTCGCCACTGCTCCTGTAAACACCCTGAGCAGCTCCTCAAACGCCGCGCGTCAGAGCGGGAAGAGCACTCGAGGCTGCGGCGCCCCAGAAGCCAGGGATGAGGCTTCATCGACGTGCTCATGGGAAGTGCCGGAGCGCGCCGCCCGAGCACAGAGCCGGTGTCTGCCTCATCTGGTGAGAGCGCGAGGACATAGGATCTGATCCCTGCGCCTCAGCCAGATCAACACTCAAAACAAAATTCATGCTGATCATCGTCAGCAATGTGCCTCTGGCACGGAGGAACACATTTCTTCCTGAACCCAGCCATGATACTTTTGTATTTATTATTTTATATATTTTCGTACTGGCACAGAGAGTAGGTTTGCTCACACTTCACACAAAGCGATCTGAAGACAAAGAAACCTGAGGACGCTCCCGCGTCATGTGTTATTATACCCTCTGTTCAGGTGCGCGCAATCACACAGCTGCCGCTGATGAGCTGCGTCACCAACAGAGGTATTATAAGCCAATTCTTGGCGTGTTTGACACACGTCCTTCACAACCGGTCACACAAAGAATGTTCCCCATAGCGTAATGCTACGCAGCATCGAGTGTAGCTTTTGACAGGGAACTAAAGCCTTTAAGAAAGGACTTCAACCTCTAACAGAGGAATTAGAGTATTCTGGAATAGAGAAATTAATTTTGGAATAGAGAAATTAATTTTGACCTGGTTTTAAAACTTATTTGGAAAACTGACTGGGATTTTAGAATCTGTATTGAGATACAGTACATGTACTTGTTGTTGCACTTCCATGTCTAATAACGTTTGTTTGTGTTGCTTTACATGTACTGGAGCTTGTTGGTGAGATTGATAAATGTGGCCATTGCTGGGTCAACATTCCTGGACATGCACCTGCCAAACGACTAAGGTCAAGGCTTTGACCTCAGATGAACACTTTGATATCTGAGGGACGTTATTGTTTGCATGTACACCAACGGGACAACAGCTCCAGGACGGATCATACTACAGACCTAAGGGCCGTATGGTTCATTGAATTGATTATGCTGAAGAGAATTGATTTTAATCATTATGAATGTGCATATGTCTCACTCCATGTGTTTTGCTTTTCGTTACAGGGACAGAAATGGACAGGCAGGGACAGGCCAGAGATCTTGAGTCCAATGGGTTGACCAGCTCAACCTCTGGCAAATTTTTCTGCTTTATTTTGGAGTGACAATATGTTTTGATTTATGATTTATGGACATTTATGATTTATGGACTTTAAAGAATTTGACTTTGAAGAATCAGTGCATTACTCTGTGGGTTCCCATTTGATTTGAAACATATCCCATTATAATCATTTGTTGTGTTTGTTTTCACGTGTGTTGTAAGTTAATCATTTGAAGTGATTACATACGTTTGATGCTTGATGTTTGTGTTTTGTCACCGCCTTTGGGGCAAGGGGTGGATAGAAGAGTTTTTCCCAGCTTTAGGTCATTTTACCAATGGGTCAAAATGTTCTTCTGGCTAGGTCAACAGCCCTGCTGGGTTTTCGCTTCTGTCATAGTTTACAACTCACACTCAAGCTAGTAGGTTGTTTATGCTAATGGTTATCAGCATAAAGAGGGGGGAATGTTATAATAATTTTATTATTATAATTGTTTATATTGTTTATAGTTAGTTGGTGCTCATAGTTCTCTACAGGTCATGTCAAATCAGGTCATGTCCTCCATGTTAGTCCAAGCATGGAGTAGACATAACTAGATAGACATGGGTTGCCATGGTACTTTTGCACCTGGAGCTGGGGCCTTGAGGGGAGTGTGTATGCAAGATACGCCTCCCACTGACAGCCCCCACTTTTCATATAAAATGTAATGTTTTGTTTACTTAGGTAAGCAAAACGCACTATGTACCTTTGATATATCTGTGTACTTTGCTTCTCCTTGCAAGGAATAAAACCTGGCCTTTCGCTTTTATAATATAATCTGTCTCCGTGTCTCTCTGGATAAGATAAGGATATAGAATTCTTTTGGACATATAGAATTCTTATAACAGTTATGAAAGCTGCAAATAAAGAAGAACGTGGACAGGCTTCAGAATGAACAATGCATCATATTTACATTTAATATTCATCTGTACATTTGTGACATTAATCTGTTATGTTTGATTTTTATTTAATTATTAAATTGCCATAATTCCTGTAGATATTGGCGTACTTTATCAAACTGTATTCTGTGTTCTGAGGATAATGTTTCTGATATAAGTCTGTACAGTTTATTATCTGGAGTTGTAACCTATTAATTTAAACAGATTTCAAGCTAATATTGTTTTTTAATCAGCTCTGGTGAGGAAAAGAGATGCAACATTGAGATGGCTCATATGGAGACAGTGATGAGGAGCTAATCTCTTACTACTCTGTAAGTCTTTATTTTAGTCTGAAGGAGAAGCTCAACCAAATATTTGATTTAGTGGAAGTGGATAGATATGCTGTTTATTAAGACTAATGTACAGAATCTAGAATGGTCTTGTCACTTTTCATCTCATTTGTCATTTTGACAGAAAACAACAGTCATATTTATTTTTAGGGAGGAGCAGAGGCCAGTGGCTCGAGGACCTGAAATGAATTCTATGAGGATCTATGTTTTCCATGAGTCGAGAAATCAATGAAGTCCCTGTGTTTATGAACTTTGTTAACCTGCTCAGAGCCTGCTGCCTGACCTTTGACACATGTCCTGAATCTACTGTATTCTTCCAAACTTTCATAAACCTTTGAGGTATTTGAAAGTCTTTTGTGACTGTACTTAGGGTTGGCTCTCTGTTCACCTGAAATGTCAACAGGTGTGTTGGAGGAGTATCACAGAAAAATCTAAAAGGCTCCCACAGACTCTTACTCTTTATTTATTTAAACAACGTTTGGGTCCAGCTGACCTTCACCAGATTTGAAGGTAGACCTTGTGCTCCACCTTTTATACACCTGCCTCCAAAAACACCATCCAATCAGGGTTAATGACATCATCACTCACCGACAAAATACAATAAAGACACACATCAGGACATTACACAGAAACTCATCTTCATTTAACAAATTAAAATATCAGCATTTCCACAATATATACTGTTGTAATAAAAAAGGTTGAATATTTATAAAGAGGGTATACTTTTAAGGAGCGGTAATCCCTAACACCACAAAGAGAAAGACATTGCATCCTGCCACTTGCAGTTACAACAAAACTTTAAATAGTAACTCATGTCTTAGACATTTAGGAGACGTTCTATGGCAGCAGCACCTGCTCAATCACACAGAAGCAGGATTTTCACTGAACACACCACTTTACAGACCGAGATTAAACTAATGCTATATATTGTGAAGAAACTGATTTGAATTGATTTGTTACATGAAGATGAATTTGTGTGATGCCCTGATGTGTGTATTTATTGTATTTTGGAGGTGAGTGATGACAGTAGTCCATGAACATGGATTGGATGGTGTTTTTGGAGGCAGGTGTATAAAAAGGTGGAGTGCAAGGGCTGCCCTCAAATGTGGTGAAGGTCAGATGGACCCAAACATTGTTCAAATAAATTAAGAGTGAGACTGATATTGTTCATGTTCACAAGAAGACCCAGAATGGCTTTGAATTTGTTCTTTATATTTATATTTGTATTTCATATTTGATTTTGAGACACACAGGATGTGTTTGGGCAGTGAGGCTTATGTATTATTTGGGCTATTTAGAGTTTTTATTATATCAACTTATTTGAGTTGAACTAATTTAATATTAAATGTCAACAGAGCAACAAATAAATGCCTATTAAACACAAAATATTGATTTTTCATTTCCAATATTGATGTCTTTCTTTACTTAATTGCACTGACTGAGGGAAAGGAACATTTAGAGTAGAATGTAATTAAAATAGTTAAGTTAAATAAGTAAATTAAACAGTGCCTTGAGCAGTGTTTAAAGCTTTCAAGTGACTTAAACATTTAAATTGAACATAAGTCCAAATGTATCTGTTCTATAAAGTAAAACCTTTGAAAAAGTGCAGTTGAATGAAGTCCAGAAGCACAGACCAGTGTGTCCTCTCTGCTCTGGTCTCAGTCAGACCTCTGTCGCTCACTCAACATGTTGTTACTGCTCTGAGTCCAGAGTCCCGCCTTCCTCCAAATACCTCTTTCTCATTGGTCTGCTCGCTTCTTAACCACTGTGTGATAATGATGTGTGAGAGAGACACGACCTAAAAGTCTTTGCTCAAAGGAACTAAGGCCTGCTGCATCAGCCACATGGTTCCAGTTGTGCAGCTTTGAGCCGACAGAGACAGCTGTTTTTACTTCAACCATACATCTGTCTCTGGAGTCTGCTCACACTTTATATTCCTTTATTCTTAGTTTAATAATCAACATTAAAGTGAGAAGAGTCCAGTGGAGGTCAGTGTGTGTCTTTACCTGCTGAGCTGGAGTCTGCAGCCAGGATCCCTGCAGAAAAGAAAACAGGTCAAACACACAGAGACTCAACACAAGCTTTTTTTTACTGAAAATGGACTCTTTTTGTGGCTCCTCTCAAAGATTTTATCAGTTTTTAAGAAACAGGAAACTTACAATCTCCAACTTTGATCAAAGTACAGCTCATCTCTTTGTGGTTAACTTTTTAAAAAACACTTTATTTCTGAATAAAATCTACTTTTATATCATTTATTTTACTGCATTCAACAAATAATTTGAAGCTTGTATTTTGAAGCTGACACAGGATGTTTTCAAGCAGCAACTTCACAAAAGTGAACAAACCTCGACCGAGAAGAGAATGTTCATTTGGTTTTGTAAAAGTGTGAATGCACTTTTTTGGGTTTGAGCAGAAATTAAAACAGAACACAGTCAGAGTTAAATATAAAAACACTTTTAAAGACATGTTTTGAGACTGAGAACGATCTGTCCAGTTCAGTACTTCCTGTTTTTTACAAACTCAATATAAATAAGTCAAAGGCATCATTTGTGACGTCACTGTTTGAACAGTTTTCATGTGGAGACTAGTTTTATCCACATTTCTCTGACTTTTACTCTTTTTCCCTCAGTGTCTCATCAGCGTCAGCATTCAGAGGAGCTTTTCATCCAAACAGAGACTGATTCCACAGACACAAAGAGAGCTGAACTTACCTGAACTGGAGATGGACAACAACACCAGCAGGACTCTGTGGGCCATGGTCTTGGTCCGGACTGGGTCTGGACCAGGTCTTGGTCTGGAGCAGGACTAGGTCTGTTTAGGACCAGGTCTGGGTCTGATCTGAAGAGGATTTCCTGTGCTCTCAGTACTTATCAGATGAGCAGTGGTTGTGTCTCTTTGACGTCACAGCTTTACAAGAAACCCACACTCAACCCTACACTGTTAGAAAACTACAGACCGGTTTCCCTCCTTCCCTTCATCGCCAAAGCTCTTTCTCACACGGAACAACCTCCTGGACCAGAACCAGTCTGGGTTCAAGAGCGGACATTCCACCGAAACTGCACTTCTCTCAGTCATCGAAGCCCTGAGACTGGCAAAGGCAACATCCAAGTCATCTGTACTCATCTTACTGGATCTGTCTGCTGCTTTTGACTCTGTTAATCATCACATCCTCCTGTCTTCTCTCAGTGCGATGGGTGTCTCTGGAATGCCATTACAATGGTTCAAGTCTTACCTCTCGGATAGGTCATTCAGAGTATCCTGGAGAAACGAGATCTCTGAGTCCCAACATCTTAATACAGGGGTGCCACAGGGCTCAGTGCTTGGATCGCTACTCTTTTCCATATACATGACATCCCTTGGCTCTGTCATTCAGAAGCACTCGTGGCTGTAAGGAAGAGACTACTACAGGACACATCTTTACAGGACAGGACCAACCTCACCCCGGAACATATCTGCAGTTTACTGCAGATCACCCATTTCCCCGATTGTGGCTAACCTGTACATGGAGGAGCTGGAGAAGAGAGCTCTGGTCTCTTTCCCAGGTGCAGTGCCCAGTCACTGGTTCAGTTGATGACCCGTGGGTCAAAATCAGAACCCAGGAAGTAGAAGCCTTCACAGAACACATCAACGCAGTGGACAAGATCATCAAGTTCACCTGTGAAGATGCCATAGACAACCGCCTGGCTTTCTTAGACTGTACTCCGGTCCTGGCTTCATTACATTGGTTTGAGCTGATTTCAAAGTTCTCCTGTTAACATATAAAATCCTTTGCAGGATACACCTGCCTATTGTTGCAGTAGTATTTAGCATTTTATTTCTTTTCTATCTCCTCCTAGGGTGGACGCAAACCTCTGACCTGCTGGGTGGTGTGTACCCCCCCCTCCCCCTGGACTTTGCTCCAGTGTGAGGACCCCCAGCCCATCTGTCATCTACCTTGATGTTGGCTGCGGTCCTATCTACCCTTACACACACACTCAGAGTGGACACTGGACACTGCCAATATAAATGTTTGTGTATTTCTATGTATTTTTCAACTGTCCTGGACACATTCCTGCACGGCCTGTCCGTCCTGGGAGTGGATCCCTCCTTCTGTGGTTCTCCCTGAGGTTTCTCTTTTTTGCGGCTGGTTTTATTTTTAGAGTTTTTCCTCTGACCTGATGGAGGATCTAAGGACAGGGGATGTTGTCTAGTGCAGTCTGTGAAGCCCTTTGAGGCGACTGTTGTTGTGATATTGGGCTATACAAAAATAAATGTCTAGTCTTGTTGAGTTTCTGCAGGACACCAACTACTGACGCTCTATTCAAGTCTGTCCATCTGTCTCCAGTCAATATTTGGTGTGATTATGAGTAATTAATATGTGGACAACTACAGTCTTCTGAACACAGTTATTAGTTCAGTCAATATAGTATTATGTCTATAAAACTGTAAATTATATTTATGTATTTATAACATTGTGTTGTACCTGTCTTTATTTGTGTTTATTTCTTTAATAAATGGAGCCAGCCTCCAAAAGGAATCTGACTCATTGTTTCTCATTAATACCACAAACACTGGTCCAGTCATAAACAACTGTTTTTTTACTGTACTATTGTAGATGTGTTTGCAATAGAATATAATAAGAATTAACAAATGTTAACCTAGTCTTAAATATTGAACATTATAAACTTTCTTCTATTTCATTTTAAATAAATCAGTCTGTTTTTGTGACAAATATAAATCAGGATTACTTTGTGCACAAACTCATCAAAACCTTTGGTCATTATATAAAACATTTATTTAAAACAATTTATAGAAATATGGGACTATACAAAACATAATGCACTATTTCTGAGCAGGAATAAAAGAATCCTAAAGTGAAGGAGAGGAGAACAGAGAGAGTCGGGTTTATTTCCTTGTAGTTAACATTTGCCGGCCAGTCAGCACCCTACACAGGTCAACTGGGGTTTACAGCCATAAAACGTCGAACTACGACAATTTATGCCGTAAAACCCCTACAGACTCAACCAAGGTGTTTTTCTTTACAGCAGACCAGAACTTTAACACCCAAAATGTTAAGGGACAACAGATGGCTTTGTTTCCAAGGAAGGAGAACTCAGAGATAACTCTCACTTAATGGCTGTTATCTTCCCCCTCTCAAAGCAGATCAAAGGCATTAGCAGCCAGTTACCAGACTGGATGGAGCCAGAACTGACACCTCCTCCTCTCTGAAATATGACTTGTGTATTGGGCCAAACCAGGCCGTGAGACTGTCTGGACGTTACTATACTGCCCCCTAGCGACAGTATGGAGGAACTCTGCTAAGCTTTTGTTCAAACAAAGGACTCAGACATTTTAGAAATAAACATTTTTGTTTAATAAAAAGAAAATGTTTAAATGATTGAATGAATGCTTTTCCCCACAGGATTTAGAGTCACCCACGGAAAGATACTGTCTCCACCTCAGCTTTACAAGCTTACAGTCAATAAAATGGTTGATTGAATTTATACGTGTTACAACATGTTTACCATGTACTCTATCGATACCACTTGGTTATATCGAATTCAAATGTATGTGTATGCTTATGATTGTGTTAAAATACTCAATCTTTCTTTGTGGAGGAAAAGTTTGTCTGGATTAAAAATTCGTTCCCGCTTCCCCTAGGAAAAAGAAACGCACCACAGACACACCCCCGGCAAGCAGAACAAAACTCCCGAGCACGCAGGAAGTCGCTCTCTTGAGCTACTTTCGCAACTCTGTTGAAGCTTTTTCTTCTTGTAGGCCCAAGGCCTCATTTTTCCTTTGTCCCAAGCAACTTTGGCTGCGTGCGGACTCTTCTCTCTAGACGCATCTTGTCTTCAAGTTTAGACCATTGTACCGGCCGGTACAACGTGATTTTATTTTTAAAGCTACACATTGTCTTTTTGTTTTGACGTCATCTCCGGAGACGCAAGGAAAGTTGTAGTTCTGCAAAGAAATACAGATCTACACCAAAACCCTCACAGCCGTTTTTACGCCAGAGAAAACGACTCCTGAGAGAACCTTTTTCAGCGGTCTAGTGATATTTTTCAAAGACTCTGAGCTGTACTTGCCTAATGCCAACGGCAAGTAAAGAGACTTTCACGGCTTTATTCAGTTGACGCCTTCCACGACTACATTTCCCGGCAGCCGCGCGACCAGCCAGCGGCATCCGGCTAGTCAAGTGACGGACATCTTGTGAACGCGGTCTCTTCAAACCAGACGCCCCGCTACAGAATTCGGAGCAAAACTTTGGATCTGTGACGAAATCGTACTGGAAAGCACCAGCGAACAAAGTAAGCCGCACTTTGACACAGCAAGAGTTTGGCGTTAAACTGTAGTTAATAAGCTCAAATCAATTCACCAATCCTTTCCCCAAAGCCCCTTTTTATAATCCGTAATTAAAACTTCCCAGCCGAGTTTCAACCAGGCAAAATATTCTCCTCCACAAAGTTCTAGTCGACAATTTTGTTGTTCTCATTTTGTTTTAATCATTATTCCCATTATATGTCAATAATTCATCCTTTGTGTCCTTTCCCATCCATCATGTTAATTTTGTATAATCTTTAATAAAACCCCATAAAACGTTAAAGATTTTGATTTGGTTTTTATGATTATTTCAGAAGTATATCCGAAAACAGGTTGAATTCAATTCCTTCAGATTAATTGAGACTTAATCAACATAATCAGTTTCCCAGAATCCATCTGGGTGCTGCCCCTTAACGAGACAATTTTGATAATAAAAAAATATTAATTAATAATTTACCAAAATTAATAAATTAATATTTCTTATTACATTATATTATAGCTCAACCGCTAGCTACATCCTGCAGTGACAGCTGCATCATTTTAAAAACTATACACTGGGTTCCAAATGAAGCAGAACTGTGCTGCTTTCATAAATTAATGTATGTATTTGATATTTGGTCAATTCTTTCGTCCAAGACAGTAACCTCTGCAGAGAAGGGACCAGACTCAAGAGAAGAGCTCATCCTCTGAACCTGGAGCTGGAGCTACAGCATGTGTTCTGAGAGCTTCTGAACTGGCTCATCTCTGGGGGTTGCACTTTATGAAATGACACATGAAAGAAGCAGAAAAACATTATTAAGTCATTAACAAAGCACCAGGGTTGTGTTTGTATGTGAATGTAAGAGGCTATGAGGGCTTACTGTCAATGATTGTATGATATGTATATATTACCTGTACACACCTGTGGATACAGCAGCAGGTGTTCACAGAGGGGGTCAGCTCCGTCATGACAATATTTATACACATAGATAAATGATTAAATATGAATACAGGTTAACATTTGAACATTACACCAGTCACAAAAACACATATCCTCTGTGTAGCTTCACTTGTCCACACTCCTCCTGTCTCTGAATGTCCTGCTGCTGCTTCTGTCTCGTCCTGGTCCTCGGGGGGGTTGTACCCTGTGGTTCTCCTCGGACCCCTCTCCACAGTCCTGCTGGTCTCTCGTGGGAAGACTAGGGGTCGAGGAAAGACAGAACGCAGAGTTCTTCCACTTTTGTCCTAAACCTGCTGCTAACCCACTTCTCTTCTCCGTCTTCTTTTTCCTCTCCTTTAAACACATGTTCCTCAGGTTCTTTCTGCACACTTTTAACGTGCCACTTTGAATCACTTTAAGACATGATTTGAATCACTATAAAGTATATTAGGAAATCTGTCTACGATCTGTCAGAGCAAGAACAATAGAGCCATATGTGTTCCATGTGTTTTTAAACCTGACCGATATCGTTTCCCTCCGTTCGCTCTTCTTCATGTGTTTACTGGACCTCACTTCCTGCATTTGGTCCAAAAGTTTGAACTATCGACAAACACGTGTTGACGGTACGGACGAAGAGGACCTTGGTTCAGTCTGTTACGGACCAAAGAGCAGCTGTTCGAGGAGTTTTACTGCACATCCTTTTTACATTTGGCTACACTTGACCAGTTACTTTTGTTTTACCATTTATTTTTCACATTCTGTGCTTTATTTTTGCCAAAGAGATGCCTCCAGTAAATTTACCACATGACTGTGTTCCACCAATCAGACGTAGCCCTGCAGTCACATGACCAACACAAACTGTGGAGGCATAGAGGCTCTAACTCTTCACACGCAGCAGGAATAAAAATGTCCGAGGTTACTGTGTCCAGTGTTGAAAGTGAAGAGGACAAACAGCCCTGGCCTCATGAACAAAGCATGTTTGGTTCACACACAGAGAAACAACAGCTGTCCTGTTCAAACACACACCTTCTGTAGAGACTGCTTTCAAAAGATTTATGTTGTGAAAAAGTGAGACAATTTATGTCTTTTTACTCACTTTTTATTTTATTAGTTGGAAATACCAGAATTTGAACATTATTTTATATTTTTGTCTGATTAAATAAAAATAAAAATCAGACGTTACAATCAGTTCTTATCAGTCGACTTTTTACCAAATCCTTTTTTACTCCCAATTGAGTCATTTTTAGAGGACTACTTTTTACTTCTACTTGAGTAAAATGATTTTGAAATAACACTACTCTTACTTGAGTAACGTAAGTGTATCCTGAGTCGGACACTCACCTTGATTTGAGCTTTATTTTAAGTCTGGGATACAGCAGTTGTTATTATTTAACACATCTGGTGTCGGATTTCTGCCTTTCAACATAAAATGACTTATTTCGTCTAATTCTTCACAATAAAATCTTAATGTAAAGGCGTTTGTAACCCCACCTGCTGGGTGTTTTGTGAAATAGTTTTTAATTTCTTACCCATTTTTATTTCAAATCGTCTGTTTTATACACTCCTATATTTGAATATGAAATCATTATAGATTGAGTTTGAGTTGAAGTAAAGTTACACAAGACATTAATACATTTTAACATCCTATCATATTTAATATTATATATATTTTGTATTCTAAAATACAATATATATATAATATTAAATAATATATTGAATATTCTAACACAAACAAAATAAATAATTTTCTTTCATTTCCAAAAAGGCCAACACATGAAACCATTTCAACCTGGAGACACTCAAAAGAAAAGCATGATGCAAATGAATTATTTATTAATAGATTAAAAAAGGGTCCTGACGGAGAAACGTTGTGGGATGTGATGGAGGACAAGAGTAGATTTTAGTGTAGATGTCCCCCGGAGCTGAGACAAAGACATAAGGAGCTGCTGATGCTGAGGACAGAGAGGGTCACACTGCTGCGGAGGTGGTGCAGCAGCACGAAGAAAAAACAGCTGAGAACAAAGAGAGGGGGGGCTTTAGATGTTGTCAGCTGTTTGATCATTTACTAAAAGCTTGAGGTGGAGGGTTGTTTAGGAAGAGAGAGACCGTCGGCTGAGAAGATGCAGCGTGCTGTAGATGAAGGGGAGAAGTCTTCCTGGTTGAGTTTACGCTCAGCTTCATTTATGACTGTGGTTTGCTGCAGACAAAAGAAGAAAGTGTTCAGTATCGGCCGCTAGACTTTATTAGGCATTAGTAGTATAAGTATGAAGAATGATGTATACAGTTGGATAAAAGAAACTGTGCTGTACAATACATTCCCAAGTAAAAAGCAAAGATGTCGATGTTCCATGAGTCAGGTGTTCAACAGTAACTGTCCATTCACAAACTTCTTTAAAGTAAAGGGCCATAAGCTTTGTTTTGAGTTCATCACTGAAATATTTCACAAAGATATCAAACAGAATGTTTTCCTGAAGCTGAGTAGTTCAAAAGAATTGACACACAAAAGTCTTTAACCCGCCCCCCCACACTTAACCACTTTACAAAGTTAAAGTAGTCTGGTAACTATTTAATTGAAAAGAAATCCTAAACATTTACATTTAGTCATTTAGCAGACGCTTTTATCCAAAGCAACTTACATTCACCAGTGTTACATTTACGGATGACGCTTTCATTTAAAGCGACTTAGATTAAGGTTCCATTCACCAGTGTTACAGCTGGAACACCACTGGAGGCAAGGTGTCTTGCCCAAGGACACAACGACAGTATGAACTGTGGGGAGAGCGGGATTCGAACCACCTACCTTCCGGTTGAAGGACGACCGCTCTACCACTGAGCCACTGCCGCCCCCACTACCTAAAATGTAGCATGCAATACTTTGGTTTTTGATTTATTGTATTCTTTTCAGATTGGCCAGAGTATGCAGGTACTGCCATGTTTTCTGATAACTTGTGTGTATCCACATGCATTCAGAGGAACTTTAATCTGCTCTACTTGTTCTGCCGACTGGAAATCAAACTCCAAATAAGAGATGTTTTTTGTTTAAGAGGAAAAATTACAATGGCTGGCCAGTCATTTAAAGTCTATCTAGTTTCACTTTTACTGTAGTTAAGGTCCTGTTTAACATTTGTTTCTTGTTACCAGTTAAATGGATGCTTACTTGAAGGAAGTGGAAGCAGCTCAGGACCCACAGAGGCACTCCCTGCTGGTGTAAATGGCACTAAGAAATGATATAATATTACAAATACTACTAAAAGTTCCTGATGAAAATGGACATCTTCTCTGTTGGAGGCAGCTGGAAACCATCAGAGGCTTTAAAAGGGGCCCAGAGCAGGAGATGAAACCTGAGGGGACACTCCTCATTTGCAAAATAAATGTGGAGAATTCAATCTGGAAAAATTGTGTTGTCCAGGCATCCTAGTCTCTTCTGGCCAAAGCTTGATCCATTCCTGCTGGTGTTGCCGCTCTATTGTGGATGTGTATAAGATCTGAACATTCAGGACCTGTGCTCCTCAGTCACTGCTGTAGTGTGTGGCATGTTAAGGAGCACCTGCTGTATACAATTTACTTCCTGAGGAGCTCACAGAATCATAGTCTGTGAACATGTTCTCATCCTGGGGGTGAAAGAATTTTGGACATCCCTACCATGAGCCTTTAAACAGGACAGGATAGTGTTGTTGTGGCTGTTTCTATTTGATTCAATCCCAGAGACAAAGGCATTTCTCGTGGTATATGAGAGATGTATCCCACTCGTCCCAGTTGTAAATCTAACAGGGTATATCCCCAAATCACTGAGGGAGAAGTGAAGGAGGAATTTAAAGGGTCCCCTTGTCATACAGCAGGGCTACTCAATGATAACTGGCATAGAGTGGACCGTATTGTCATCTCATCTTCAGGGTTGAGAACTTTCCTTTGGCCTGGTACAATTAAAGACCATCTTAAAACGGATTTATTGTCATTTTGTACATTTTGACTATTTGTCAGTGTCTGTCCCGGACACATCCACTGCACGGCCTGTCCGTCCTGAGAGTGGATCCTCCTTCTGTGGTTCTCCCTGAGGTTTCTCTTTTTCCCGGCTGGGTTTTTATGAGTTTTTCTTCTGACCCTGATGGAGGCTCTAAGGACAGGGGATGTTCTCTAGTTCAGCCTGTTTGTCTTCAGTTTTTTGTTCAGCCCTTTGCGGCACTAGTTGTTGTGATACTGGGCTATATAAATACAATTTGATTTAGGCTGGACTTCAGGACTGATGCTGAGCCTCTCTGCCTCCTCTAGGGTTTGTGCTGTGGACTCTGGATTCCATTGGCCAGACTTTCTCTCTTTCTGAGCTGCCTCTTGTTGTGCATCTGTTAATTAACGAGAATAGAGTTTAGAAGTTATGTTTCAACAATTATATTAATCTGTTTGTATATTGTTATAAAAATGTGGTTAAAACCACACTAACATTAACATTAACTGTTGTTCTTCTCCTGAGAACAAAATAGATCTCATACTTTTTTTTTATTGTTTGCACTCTTCTTTGTTTTATTTTTCTGTCCCACTTAGCTTTTCTTCTACCCAAAACAAAAACAGATTTTCAATATAACATTCACACAGTACAACAGACAAATACACTGTACTTGTAAAAAGACAGGGACATGACTCCAACAAGAAAAGCCCTAGTTATAATATTACAGGGTTAAAGCAAGGCCTAACACTGTTATAAAGAACTGTAACAATATTGGACAAGTGCTCAGTTAATATCATTGTTTAATTTAACTTTTTGACAGCTCTTTTTACCGAGCATCTCACTGCTTTAATATCTGCAACATCACAATCAAATGCACCGTCCATTAAACTCAAAATTAAGAGTTGGACAACAATAACAAACTATCATCTGATCGTTTTCAGGACAGACTGTAAATAACCTGATACTGTTTGGGACATTTCCATTGATTTTACCACCTCTTTTCTTTTCTGAAAGTTTTTATTTTTTCCAGACCCTGTTTCAGACACTCGCAAAGACGAGACTGTTGCCAAAGCCTTTTCGCGGCAGTATTTTTTTTTACTTTTTCACAGTAAAAAACACCATAAAGCTTGTGTCATACACTGGCCTGATCCTTCATCGGTTAAGAGCAGAGGTGGGTAGAGGAGCCTAAAGTTGGAGCGGAACTGTCCTGAGTCACTCACTATTATCTTGACTCGGACACGCCCCTTATAGTGCAGTTTCTGTTTATTTAACGGATAATTTGTCAAGCGATCACCGTCAAAGGGTAAGTCACGCTGTTCTATACATATTAATCTATTTGTATGTGGATTTTCAGGTATTTTTGTCAATATTTAGGTGTCTAATGTTTGTATGAAAGTCATTTTCTTTGAGCAAAAGCGTAAGAATGCTCAGGTTGCTCTCGGGCTGTTAGCATAAAGTGTACAGTGTGGTTATCTTATCAATAACTGGACGATTAGGGCTGAAAGAAATCCAGTTTCGAGCTAGTTTGACTCTTAACCAAGCCTCTCCCATGGTACCTCTCAAATGGTCGTTGCGTAAGGGCGCCGCCATACGGAGATTTACCGCGAAATCCAGCGATATACAGCCGTCCACCAGAGGGCAGGCTCCAAAAGCGGAAATATAAGGAGAAACCCAATGACGACTTTACAGGTGTAAAAATCATGTTTACAGCCTGGTACAAAAGATGGCTCCTGTCTCTAGAGCTAAGTTTTTACTATGTGACAACTCTGGGGGGGGTGAATTTTTGATTATTACGTCCGTTTATGCTATCTGAAAAGTGTAGTTTTGTGAATAAATTTGGGTGTGGCTACGTCGGTGGGCATGTGTCAATCACGAGCCACACGAACGTCGTGTGGCTAGCTGGCTAACAAGTGGCTAGTTAGCTATCACGGAGCTGCCCGGAGCTAGGCTTCTGTTCCTGACCCTCGGCTGTTCTCTGAGTATTTGAGAAGAACGTTGTTGAAATGGCTTGCCTTGCTGTTGGCTGTACTAACAGACTCTCCAAGAAGTGTGGTCTTTAGTTTTTTCGGTGAGTAATACAAATTTTGGTTTTATGGATGGTTTTAAGAGCTCTTTAGCGGGTAAATATATAGCATTACTCAGCTACTTAGCCTAGCTACCAACTTTTCCCCATCTAACACAGCTCAAAACCCACATAAATTCTAAGTTACCGTACATCGAGTACGGTAATTTAGAATAGATATTAATCATAATACTGTTCAAATTTATTTTTACTGGCTTTGCTTTAAAAAATAGATCCAGGTATACAATATATCATGTCATTTCTTGCTCAAATCCAAACACTATTTGCATTGCGTACATGGCTATTAAACATAGTTTAACATCAAAACAATAGATTTATTCATGATAGCTGTAATATGTTTCTAAGTGATCGAATTAAGTATGTTATGGCTTTGACATATAACATGCAAATGATTGAGCGCAACTTGGTAACTACCTAGTGCTGTTAACACTTTTCATTTACATTCAATACATCTAAGGTATAAACTACTTTTTAATATGTATAAATCTGGGGTTAAAAAATTGGTAATGTAAACATATGTACATAGCTTATGTTAAAACATAATCTTTTTTTAGTCACTTAGTCTAAGAGAAATTATTATAAACATGACCATGATATTTTGTTTATGTGAAGCCCTGTTGTTATCTACCCTAACCTGCAGTTGTTATTGTAACACTATATGTACAGTACAAGTTTGGTAACCTTTTAAGGTCATACTAACACCTAATGTGTTTTTGTATGTTTGTTTAATCCAGACAGACTGGACCAGTGGGTGTTGAAGATGAGGAGACAGAACTGGACTCCTACCTCTTCCAGTCGGTTGTGCAGTCAACACTTTGAGATGGATTGCTTCTGCACTGATTTGAGGGTACCCAAAGCTTTGTGTCATCTTTATTACAAGGACAGTACATACTGACCAACAGTACAACTGTATAATAACATTAGTCCACATGGGTTATTGTAGAACTGCACAGTGAGTCACAAGCGAGCAGCAGCTTTATCAGAAACATCATTAATTACATGCAGGCCATTAGGGAGACAAATAAAATACAAAAAAATAATTCAAAATTAAAAAGGACAAATAGAAAACATGCGTTAGTTACACTACAGATATCTTATTAAGCAAAGAGAAACAGAAGTTGTTAAAACAGCAGGGCACAGAGGGGTTTAATACTGACAAGTCTGATCTGATAAGCCACATTTTGGAAAGAGAGTGAAATAATCCAGTTAAATTAATTTTTCTGATGGTAGTTGGAATAATATTCCATTATTTGGAAGCTTGAAAAGAAACGGCAGACTGACTGAAAGCTGTTTTTCTAATCTATTTAGTCTATCAATTTGTTAGTATTTTTCTATTGAGATGCACTCTTTTTACACTTATTTGCTCACTTTGCTACATTGCACCTAGATTAGACACCTACTAACTCACCTGTTGAAACAAGTTAGAACCAGTGGACATAATGGGAAAGTACTGATACAGACTGCTTCCTGCGAGGGCCGCGGCCATAGATTACTATTACTTTTGTGGTGTCAAGTTGGCCATGGACACAACTCGTTGATACAGGAATGCTCTAAATAAAAATATGTACAACTGTGATTCTACAAGAAATACATTAAATAAAGTAGCTACAATGCCCTATAATGTCTTTTCTTTATGTCTCTTTTAACAGGGAAGGACTTGACTTGCTCGACAAGCACAGCGTGCCCACCAATTTCTTTTTTTCAAAAGACAAACATCCAAAGCCTAGACAGTCACGGCAGGTAAGTTGGTTGAGAGGTTGAGAATGTTAATAATGTGTCAAATGACATTGTTGAGTGTCAAAGTGTAAATATTATATTATGTATGTCATGTACATTTGTGTCCATGCAAACCTTAAATGGGAAATGAATTGAACTTGATTAGACCATTTTCTATATGTCTTAGAGCCTGCATGAACGGGGTCTAAGTACATTTCAGAGAGCCTGTGTGCGCAATAGTTTACATCATCGGTGGAATATGTCTGATAACAGGATTTGTTTTTAAGAGTTGGCAGAATAATTTCCTCTGTTATGTTCCTCTCACCCTAGTTCATTGTATTTTTACATGTTCTGTATTGTCTTGTGCTATTATTTTTAATCCTTATGTCCTGTTTCTGGATGTGCATTTTATTTAACAGTTGTTGTCCCGTCTTTTATGTTCCCACTCAAGGCACACTGCACCTGGTTGTGGTGATTGGGCTTTCAACCAAGACAGGCCAACTTGAATTTGTTTTGTGATTTATTTTT
Organism: Perccottus glenii; assembly: GCA_024416835.2. Taxonomy (NCBI): domain Eukaryota; kingdom Metazoa; phylum Chordata; class Actinopteri; order Gobiiformes; family Odontobutidae; genus Perccottus; species Perccottus glenii. Next base: position 23,051,040 of record CM044551.2, read on the forward strand.
TTGTCTGACTTTGCACAGGGTCCCGTCCTGCAGCAGTAATTTTAAACTCCTCATCACATCCTCGCCACGTCTACCTTCACCCTTACAACCTGATGGGACACGGCTTCGTTTGTTGCTTCTCAAACCTTTTGGAACTGCATCACAAATATGTGACACCTTTTACACACTTGAGCATTAAAAAAAAACTGTTTACAATTGCACTTTTTTATTTTCAATAAAATGTATTGTATCATGTTTTACAGTTTTAAACTTTTTCTGCTTTAAGTATGGGCATGCCTTGCTTATAATTTAATCTACCATCTAGTGGTATAAAATCAAAAACTACAAAAAACTGCTGCAGATGTTTTAAAAGATGTTTCCAGGTGCAGAAGGCAAAAGCAGAGGACAGGTCCATCGTGAAAACTACAAGAGTGATGTATAACGTGGCTATAACTAAGTAAAATATAGTATCCAAAGTAATGTGTAACTGCACTTGTCTGGGCAGTGGGCTCTTGGGAGTGAGCAATATGAACAGTGACCTTTTCCATATTTTAAACAATACAATAGAAAAGTTAGATTAGCATGCTAAATTATAGCTACATACCACAAGCATTATTCAAAAGCCTTGTTAACTATATAACATATTATAGAGAGATACATAGTGTGGTCCTAAATCTCGGGTGGGAAGCTACACTTGCGTTAGCCTGGTGTTAGCAACAGGTTAGCAACAAGTTAGCAATTGCCTTAGCCTCGGCTACAGCGGAGTGGGCGTAATTACCCACGCACGGGCTTACGAGGCAACACTCCCTTTGCCCATTTTAGTAACATCCTCTGACGAAGGAGTCTAAAATGTCCGGATGTAACCGCCATTTTTCGCCTGACTTTGAGGTTATTTCGGGAAATAGGGGACCAATGGGCGGATATCATCCATTATATATACTATCTATGGTGTCTTTGCCAGTCCAACTCTGGAGCATGCTCAGTCCGCTGTGTCTGACCAGTTTAAAACACCGGTTATAATAGACAATAATGTAAATGTAATGACTGTTTTTTTCCTCTTGTTTGTATAATTACTCCTGTACTATGTCCAGTTATCCAAACTATTGCTAAATTCTGAAAGACTTTATTAATCTTCTCTTTGTAGATCTTTTCAAATGAGTCGATTGAGACTTCCTCTTCCACAGACTGACTGATTGTAGAGTCTCATGGCAGTGGGAAAGAAGGAGTTCTTGTGGCGTTCTGTCCTGCAGCTGATCTCAGACATCCACTGGCTGCTCTCTGTCATGTCCCAACATCGTGTCTGTTGTGTATGCTTATATTTAACTTCCTGTGTCTTATTGTGAAGAGTCCTTCCCCGGTCTGTGTTTCAGATTATCTTCCTGCCCTTGTGTCTTTCCCTCCACTGTGATTACCTGCTCCGCCCCTAATGTGTTGCACCTGTGCCTCATTGTGTTCCCTTTATAGTCTGTGTCCTGTGCCAGACTGTCTCTACCCCTGTGTGAGCGTTCCAGCGGTTCCTAGTGTATTCTGTTATCAGTCTCCTAGTGTTTATGACCTTAGCCTTGTTTTTGAGCACGCTTTTGAAAACATCTGTCTTTGTGGGATCTGCCTCGTGAGTCCTTCTGCCTGTACCTGACAGCTCTCTGTCGTTCAAAAGCCCAATGCAGTGTTGTGACAAATTTACACAACAAACTGATACTGAGCGCTCAGCCTTCAGTAGCACGATTGTATGGAATAAATTATGAACGCACAACCATTCCAATGCCATAGAGTTTTTTATTGTTCACAATCCCAACAACAAAACAACCCGAGTAGAGTTTCGCCAGATTCTACTGAAGACTGTCTCTTAACCTAGAGCTTATATACCTTTACATATGACAGTTGTGACAATTTATAACTTCCTTTGGTCAAAGAGCCCTTCCTTTCCCAAGGGCCCCCTCCTTTGGGTTCAACTTTGTCCTGGTCACCTTCTGACCCTTCCTCTGGTGCCAGACACATGTGTCTTATCTTTAACTTAGATCTTTCCTGTGTGTGTGTGTTCATTCAACTTATAATGTTAAAACCATATACTCTGACATTGTTTTCTCTTTTTCTATTAATATGTTCCTAGATGTATTACATATAACATTCTATTTGAAACCATGCATAAGTATAAACCATAAGACACATAACATAAACTTATCATGCATAAATGAAGAACTAAATAAGTATACAAAAATAAAACATGGCATCAAAAATATTACAGCACATTCCCCTCTTTGAGACCCCCTTCAGGTCTCATCTTTGTTAAATATTACAACTAGATCATCACAAATGTGCATCACAATATCACATAAATCCAAATTATACTTATTTAGCTCAAACAATTCCCATTAGATCTCCCTTCTTCCCCAAAACAACATATGGTTAACTTATCTTACCTTCACTTAACAATGTTACAGCAATAAAAGAGTATATAATGACTCAAACTCAAATATAATACTTATATGAGTACAAACTTTCATCAAAATAAAATACATGACATTTTCAGTTCTTCTATCTTAGAACTAATACTCACTCTTCTTCGTCATCTGAGTCTCCTGTTGTATTTAAATCTAAAAGACAGATTCTACTTTGCCACATCTCTATCTGCACCACATTCATTTGACTCAAAACTCACGTTGAATATTTGACACACTATAATGCAATTGTCCAAGGGTCCACTCAACTCTACCAATTTCTTCTCGTCTTCTCATCTCTTGCCACTTGGGCGCTCACTTGGTGAGCACGGTGCCTTCTTTTTCTGTGTCGAGCCACCGTTGAGCCCTCCATAATCACACGTTGCCTTAGCTCACTGTCCGGTGTGCTCGTCTCTTCCTCTTTCATTGTCCAGTCTGCCGCTAACCTGAAACAGCTTCGATAAAGGCTGTTCAGGTCGTCGCTAACTTTTCCTCACTGGGTTCACTTCTGTAAATGTTACCGACCACCAAACATGTCGTCCTTCTTCTCCATTTCGGTCAACAATGTATCTCCTCTACTTTCTCCACTTCTTCATTCAGCCCAAACTCCAAAACACCAGGGAAGCCTCTTGCTCAAAGCTTTGCTGAAACCCCTCATGATGGTGACGTAGTTGCGACCCCACATGTCCATGGAACGTTTCCAGTGTGGTGCTTCTCACATTCTCCTCTCAGATCAGTTTTCTATTGATTACTCACGTTAACTGAGAAAAAAAACACAAAGATTACCGCAGAGCAAATCAAAACAATTTAAACTTTTATTACTTTCCCTAAATTATCATCTTATTAATACTCTAAGTTAGTCCTTAAAATGTCTATTTTTCAGTCTCTTATTCTTTTGATGTCCTTTTAATTTGAAGTTTACCATATTTTCTACTCAGTGTTATACTTAATACTAACTTGTCAAGTCGTCGTTCCTGTCATTGTTTCTTTTGTCTGTTCTGGTGAACAAGAATACATACCTCTGCAGCAGAATTAACCAGATCATCTCTGTACTTTAAGAACAATCCTTTTGTTCAATAACTTACCCTCTTGTTAATATCGACACATGTTCTAACCCCTTTTAGATCTACTAAGTCTAGACTTAATTCCCCTAAAATGCAGACAAAGAATAACCTCAGATTTGCACTGACACTACATTATATCTGACCTATGTTTTTTACTGACTAATACATTTGTCTCCAACTGATTTAAGATAGGCCCATAAAGTATTTTATTATTAAACTTCTCACAGTTCCTCGTTAAACTGTCCAACAACTATGTCTGTCACACAACCAACTATTCCTTTAATAAACATCAACACACAACAAAACAAACATTTGCCATTAATATAAATCCTGCAATTGTCAAAATACTTTTGGTCCTATCAACAGATTTATCCTTATCATAAATCCTTTAATCCTTAATACAATCCTTACCTGTGACTTATCTAACTTCAATTTCCTCCATTGATAAAATAAATTATCCTATGTACCAATTTCTTTTCAGTTTCTTCCTATTCTCTAATAAATTTTCACTAATTTTATCACTTCTTCACATGTAATTGTAATTCCATCATTACTTCTATTTGCTTAAATCCAATTTTTCAAAGTATATAACCTCTTCGATCATGCATTATTATCTCCTTTGCTCCCATAATTCAACTTCAATTTAGCTATTTCTTCTTCTGTACGTTACTTTGAACTTGTTTCCTAAAGGTAAATCCTCTGCTCCAGTTGTATGTATGTTTAAAACTTAACACATCTTTGTTCAAGACCAGTCTAATCTTCCTTAAGTCCTACATTAACTCATTATCAGTCCAATTATTATCAAAATTATTACTAAAGTCAAAAACCTCTTGTCCATTAAACAATACAGTTAAACAATAAATGTATCCAGTCCTCTAATAGTCAAAAGTAAAACTAACTAGAGTCTTAACAAGACAAGGTCAATGTCCGAGCTGTTCACAGAAACATTCCAAGTCAGCTGCTCTCTCAGCCTCTGTCTGTCACAAATCTGAGCTCAAGAAACACTTTGTAAAGAACACATTTACCTGTTTAAATGTAGAACAGAAGCAGCCTGTTGTTAACAACAAGACAAATTCATTCAGTTTCTCTGAGTTTCACTAACTCCTCCCTCTGAGCGTTACCATGGAGATCCAGTCAAGTCTTACTCACCAATATGATCTCTATCTCTATCAGGTGAGCTTTGTAATCTGCTGCTGTATTACTACTGTAGACTTTGATTCAATAAACTAAACCTATATAGAAGCCTATCCCAAAAATGACTGTCGATCTGTGAAAGTGTGTCACAAATAAATCATAATCTAAATACTTATCCCTCTCTTCTGTTGATATTTTAAAGTCCTCTAAACCGTTAAACTTAATAAAATCTAACGTCACATACATCCTCTCTTTGATTCTTTTTTAAAGAATCCTATAGAAATAATCAATATTATTAATCTGTTTAATAATCCTGTCTCAACTGGACCTCTGTTCTACTCACACTTCTTCCTTATTTTACTCAAGAGCGTCTCCTTGTTTCTAACATCCTTGAATTGACTTGGCCTTGTTTTTGCTTCTTTAAAAGTTTGAATAGTTTATTTTTTGACCTGATTTGATGTGAACAGATCAAGATGACACCAGACCTTCTCATGACTTTCACTTTTCTCCCAGTGAACCTAACGCTCAAACACCTTTGATGAAGACTCCATTCCAAGTCCTGATCCACAGCAGGAAGTGTTGCTTCTGTAGGATTCTCCTCAGCACCTTTGAATCTGTTGGAATTGAACTTTGTATTTCTGTCAGATGTTGTCTAAAGCAGTTTCTGATCCATGAATCGTTTTATGAATCCGCTGTTGTTCTTCAGTAACAAAGCCCTGTTTATCATTCTTCTCTTTATGTCTATTGTTCAGTTTGATCATTTGCAGCAGTATTAGCTTTTTCAACCAAGTTTATTAGTTTATTCCTCTTCTTTCTTTAGCTTTCCCATGATCCGCACATAATGTCAGTTGATCTTCTTTGATTTTTTTCAACTGAGTTTTAAGTGTAATTCAGGAGGCCTTCTTTTCTGTAACCATCTTCTCCCACATTTCTTGATTATTTTGTCACAAGCCTTTAGACTTGGGCTGTATGACGTCTGTTTAGAATTGGAAAGTGGAATGTCGATGATACGCTTTAATTTTGCGTCCGCTCCAGAAGAACTCTTCGACTTTTGTCCGTGTTTTAACAGTTTCTCTGGTATTTTCATTTTAATATCGTCTTTGTTTTGCTGGGACTGACTTTTTATCGTTTTAGCCGGTTCTTTGACTACTTTCATTTCATTGTATCTAAAGTCAGGAGAGATTTTTAACACCTTTGGTCGGGAGTGGGTCTCCCCACATTCCACAAATTTCTTCTCATTCTCTTGATCGGGGGTGCTATTCCCAGAGGGAGAGACGCTGCTGCAGCCACTCTCAGCTCCTCCAACCAATGCTCCACTCTTTGGTTCAGAGACTGTCTCTTACCTTTACATATGACTGTGACAATTTATAACTTCCTTTGGTCAAAGAGCCCTTCCTTTCCCAAGGGCCCCCTCCTTTGGGTTCAACTTTGTCCTGGTCACCTTCTGACCCTTCCTCTGGTGCCAGACACATGTCTCTTATCTTTAACTTAGATCTTTCCTGTGTTTGTATGTGTGTTAATTTATCATGTTAAATGAATAACTAAATGAGTATACAAAAATAAAACATATAACATCTAAAATATTACACCACAGCAGAGGATAGTCCTTGTTGTTTGGTTCATCATCTGTCCTGCGTGTGGCTTTTGAAGGTTCTGGGATTAGACCCTGGTTTGTGCCTTTTCTAAACATCACCCCGTTGTTCTCTCTTGTTTCCTGTCCACTAAGACACACAGAGAGAGGGAGTCAACCCTCATTTATGAATAAACCCTACTTTTTAGGAATTCAGAAAAAATAATAACACACAAATCCTAGTGCTCCTGAGCAAGCGTTTGGCGACAGTGGACTGGGGACATGTCAAAGAGGCCTGTGAAGGTCCAGCTCCGGGCCGCTCACAAGCAGAAACTACTCAGAAACAACACAAGTCGATGGAAAGTGCAGAAACTCAATTTCTCATCCAGTGGAAAAAAGGACATAATGTAGCTCCATGTTTCTCAAATAGGATTCCTGCTGTTTCGACAGTGTTTGGGATAAATGATTATCACAGAGAGAATTTGTTTAATAGGGCTCAGGAAATACTTACCTGACCAATACATATATGATTTTGTGATGTGTTGTGTAAGCATTATATAACATTGAATAATGGTCATCAGACAGTGTCTGAAATATTGTTCCACTTTTTACAGTCAAATCAGGCCGGATTAGGTTCAAATTCCTTTTAAGATTACTTGATGTCAAAGTTGAATCTGTTTAATTTGTTTTCAGCAGGCTGCACTCAAAAATCTATTGTTCATGTTGGAGTCAGTGGGGGACCTCCCAAGGACCCTCCCTCCACAGCAGTCCTGGGCTTCAGCAGTGGAAATGTCCGACTCTGCACACTACAACTTCTGCTTGGATCCTTCTCTCGTCAAAGACGTGCGACAGAGCAGCAAAAAGGAAACTCGACATTTCCCTTCAGCACTCCGCCACGAAGCTTCGACTGGTGAAGAACTCGAGCCAAAGATAGGGTACACAAAAACACTCACTCTTCCTGCTGAAACCCGCCTGTCGAGGTGAGGCCCCAGTGAGACCCTTCACCAGTCTCACACATTTTCCAGGACAGCCTCACACTTTAACTTGTTGATGGTTGTTTTTGATCGATAAGTTGGAAGGAAAAAGCCTCAAAAACACTGTATGATGAGGATGATTTTGTGAAAGGCTAAGTTGTTGAAAGTGTGGAGAGTTTGCCGTGGACTCTGAAACTGTACAGGCAGGTGTACTCGACGTTTCCCCAGTTGTCGTTGATCTCCACCCGGACGTGTCTAAACACATCGTTGTTGTCCTGAAAAGAGGCAGGTTCTGGTTATTATGGTGACTAAAAACAAGTTTGTCTTGTAGAATATATGAACTCACAGGCCTGGTGAATGTCTAAATGAGGTACCGTCCTGATCGTACTCAAATCTCTCTAAAAGCGTGGCTTCACCATCCACAGTTTTTAGGCCCTGAAAGATCAGAAAGCAGTCAGTTGTTGTTCACTGTAGGACACTCTCTGTGTGGGAAACGTTCATAACTGGCAAACATCACTCACATAAACAGAAAACTCTTTTGGTGCGCTGCCGATAAATCCAGACGATTACATTTTTGTAAAATGGCCGAGCGTCACATGAGTGACTTTGATGGTATTAGACAAACCTGGAGCTGACCATGGTCTCCTTTAAAGGGCCAGCACTGTCCCGGAACCAACGGCGAATGATGCTGAGGAAAGAGAAAGAAAGTTATGGGGAACCAATTCCTTTATAAGTTTTTAAATTTGATCCAGTAACTCTAGATCAATAACTAAAGTAAATAGCATGGAACTGGTTGCTCCCTTGAGGACAGCAACCAGTTCCATGGTTGCTATCATCATTTATCCCAAACAATGTGGAAACAGCATTTACTACCAGCCAGTTCCATGGTTGCTATCATCATTTATCCCAAACACTGTGGAAATAGCATATACTAAAGTAAATAGCATGGAACTGGTTGCTCCCTTGAGGACAGTCATTTGTTTTGGGGACCACCAGGAGGATACCCTTGTTCTGAGTCCAGTCCCAGGTCGAACATAGGTGTCTGAGGACTGACTCTTTACAACTGTGGCACCTCTGTGAACATCCAACCAACATTTTAAAACATAGTCTCTTCCATCTTTGTGGGTTAATGAGGGGCCTGATGACAGTAAAAAGATCTAAATTAAAGCACACACCATTTAATGGATTGGCAAAGTTGGGCATTGCGTCTCCTCTAATCGGTTTTAGGAAAGTGTTGAGAGACGGTCATCTCCTGCTGCATATTATTAACTGCTTGGTTTGTGAAACCTACCAAAAACAAAAACTGTTGAGGAACAAGTGAAAATATAAATACACTGTAATGTTAGAGCCAGTGGTATAAGGTTGTGACAATGGAGTGCAGTGAAAATCACAGGCTTTAACTTAAACTGAAGAGTTAGTGATACTCACTCCAGGAAGTCAGTAATACCATGACCATAAGAGAAAACACAAACAGTACAGAGCAGCAGCATTTCTTTGGTTGAGCTTGAGTTATTTTGAGCTTCTTTACTTCCACACGCTCCTGTGCTCTAACCCTGGCATTCTCTGAGGACTCTTTTTGTTTTTTAAACCCACTAGGGTAAGAGAAAGACAGGTGTTAAATAAAACAAAGGGCAAACATACATTTACTTACTTGAAGAAGTCTCTCCGATATGAAATAACAGGAGTCCCGTCTTCTTTATAATAACCTGCTTCAACCAGGCCAAGGCTTCTGCGTGGCACTGAAGTCAAACCAGAAGAAAAAGTGAGTCAAACCCTGTTCGACACAGTTCTTCTCACAAAGTAATGGAGCTGTACACTCTTCAATCTTTTATTGTTCATTTAAAGTTGCTCTAAATGTAAAGATGCTTGTGAGTGAACCCCTCCATAATCTGCACAATGGAAATATTATATTTGTCTTTTGTATTGTGCTTGTCTGCTCAAAGTATGCTTTACTGTAAAACTACAGACTACAATAGGCTCCTGCTGACCATTTACAAAGTCAGGGTCAAGTGTAAATGATTAGGCTAATAGCAAAGGCTCTTTTTCCAAACTTTAGTCTATTTTTGTTGATTAAATTGCAAAGAAACAAAAACAAAGAAAGCTAAATGAAATAAAAACAAGACGAGACACCAGTCAACACAACTGACTTGATCTGACAAATGTCTGATTGTTGCTATTGTAATTTAATGATTACTTAAAACAAAATAAAAACAGGCTTAGTAATGTCTAAATTATGCCCACATTATGTTTTTAAGTTTAATTCTGTCAGTGCTGAGTTTACTGGTAACATTACAGCTCTGCAGGTCACTTACTTTTCAGAAGATGCTTCTAAAATCAAAATGCTGAAGAATAAATGTCCTCCTTGTGTTTGTTGCTGTTGTTAGTTAATAATCTGTCGTCGTCAGAGAGAGCTCTGCTAAAGGCACATGTCCTGCTCAAGATGTGTTCTGTAAAGCCAGGATTCTGAGCTTTACATGGAAGGTTCTAGAACACCACCTTGTTGCCGTGGGAACCATGCTGCCTTGATTTCAAACTTTCAGTAAAAAAAAAAACAAATACACAAACATTAAAACATAAACATTACTATTGTAGCTACTTAAAACAATACCAAAGTAAATTTTATGAAACCCAAAGAAAAATCAAATGTGATCTGAAAGTAATGACTCAAAAATAGAAAAGAATCATGGAGTGAGACAAACACAACTCAATGGGATTGATGTGTTGTATCGGGAAACCAGGGTCAGCAGGACTCGGTCAGCACAAGGTCCAGAAAGTGCACAAGTGTCCTCTGAACGTAGGCTGTGTCCGAGTGCACTCCTTAGTCCCTAAGCCCTCAGTCACTACATAGTCTTAAAGTTAGTTCATAGTTATAAAGAAACACTTTCGGACACTACACGGCTGTTTTTTCTGTCGCCATTAGTCACGTGACTCTGACGTACATGTTAAAAAAACTCAGCTGATAATTAAAAATCAAATAAAAAAACACTTTAGTGATATAAGTATTAATATAAATAAGTTTATGTGTTTAATTCAACAACTCTTGTTCAAATAATGAAAGTGACTAGATTCTTTGAGGTATGTAAAGGCTGAGCCAGAACCCAGGCCATATCCATTTTGCTAACGTCAGTGATTTTACATCGTAATGGTTTATTGATAACAATTTATGACGGATTATGTTTCCACAGAAAGTCAAACTTGTGCTTCTGACTCGTTTCTTTCAAACCTGTTGTGTTCACTTTAATGACATGTCACGGCTCTCCTCCAACAATTTGCAAAGCATTATGGTCTATTTTGACCGTCTAGAGACCATCGCTGCTCCCTAGTTTTACTGATGCATTGTGGGAAACTTTGAGTGCACTTTATAAAATAAAGTTGTTATGGGAATTGTGTGTTTTTATTAAGTGTCTATTTTTTAGTTTTTATATGTTATGCTTCTGTCTGCTTCTGTTCTGTTCTCATGCTATTACAAACATGTCCCTAGTCTAAGCTATTACCACCTGGCCTCTAGGTCGCAGACTGTAGGGGAGTGAACATCCTCCTCCTCCTTCACATTGTGGACTGATATGTATAAAACCCATATGTATTGTTTACTTTGTAAGCAGATTCATCTTGTTGTACAGTCTCATGACATGTCTGTACTTCGCTTCTTCCTTGCAAGGAATAAATCCTGACCATTCATTCTAAATTCAATACGGTCTCACTGTCTCCTCATTATTCTGACGAACAGAATTCTTTTTACAATATAGAATTCTTATAACATTTGGTCCTTCGAGCCGGATTCCAATCTGTTCATCTTCTCTTCGTCGGGGGAGCGGACCTGACCATGCATGGGAAAACGCCAAACCAAAGCGTTTTTTTGTAAGTCCCAAAGCCGTGCGGTTTAAGCGGTACGGGCCAGAACATCCTTTCCTTCGGCGCGGAGGAGACGCAGTGACGGAATCAGAGAGAGAGACGGGAGACAGATCTGAACTTGGACATTGGGAAAAAAAAGTCAGGTAAACAGCTGTTTAAGTTTTTTGGTGTGTGTGTGATTTTTTTTAATACCAAAGCTCCTGGGAGTAGTTTTGGAAATCTGACATGTGTTGAGCGGGCTGCATGTAGTTTACATCATTAGTTGATGTCTTCCATGAGGTTGGCCAGCATATGAGATTCTTAAACTCTGAAAGATCGAGACCCTAAATGTCATCTAATGGTGAGATCCGCTTTATCGAGATCCTACATGTAAAATCTTAACGGGTGAGGTTTAAAGCCGAAAAAAGTATGTGTTTTTGATCGAGATCCTACAGGTTAAATCTTAACGGGTGAGGTTTTAAACGGGATATTCTGATGTTAATCTGGGTTAAAGCTTGTTGTCTTGCTAGATTTTAGTTTGATAGATACCTTATGCTTTGTAAGTCTTCAGGTGTTTCTTGAAACGGAACGTGCGGGGAGTTCATTGGCCATGACAAGTGCGGAATCTATGAGATAGATAGAGCAGCTGATTACAATAAGGGGTATAAGATCTAAAAAAACTTGTCTAGAGAGCACAGGAATTTATCTTAGATTAATAATCACGTATCGTAATACGCCACAATCGAACTGCCTTGCATAGCTAGTATTGTTGGTTTTAATGGTGCGTTGGACGCACAGGAAAACTCGAGTATTGACCATTATCGAGAACCTACATGTAAAATCTTAACGGGTGAGATGAATGAGTCCGAAGTCAATGTGACTATAAAAAAGGCCTGACTACGTAGAATTGATTCCTGCAGATGAGTAATGAGATTTTAAAAGCCCACTAGACAGTGAGAGGCTTATGCTGAAAAAATTGTTTTGTTTCACTGCATGTTGAAGCGGTGAGTGCGATTATAAAGGCCCACAAGACGTGTGTGGGGCATATACTGGGAAATTGTTACAGAAAACAGGTGTGTTTGAGTGTGACTGTGTGTGACTGTGGTTTGATTGAGTTTGAGTTGATTTACTGGCTGGTTTACTGAGAACAATGGGTTCGAATAAAAGTAAACTGGGTGGTGATAAGGTCTTAATTGGGGATGTTAAATTGATGCAGCATATTGACCCTGAGAATATAATCCATTTGAATAAATGGCATGAAAAATATGGTTTTATTGGTAAATTGCAGGTTAACGAATGTGAGGAGTTAATTAGAAAGATTACAGCAGATAATCTGAATAATAAAAGTAAACAGAGGCAAGCGGGATTGCCTCAAGCTCAAAATTGGCTAATTGAAGCCCAAAAGAGGAAAATAGGGACACACAGGGAATTACAGGAAAAGAATAATCGAGAAGCAGGGGAGAAACTCAAAAAAGTAGCCCAAAACAAAGCTACTGAACTTAAAAAGTTGGATGAGGAGGTTCTGAATAGACCTGTACTAACCACCTATCCTTCTTTACATGCTTTCTATCGCCGAGAGCAAAAGATCGAAGATGACCTGGGTCCCTGCACGAATCTGCCTCCTCCCTATCCGAGCCAGCAAGGGCTGGCAGCCGCAGGCCCCTCTCCGCAGGCGCAGCCGCAGCCGATACAGCATGCACAGCCAGAACCCTCCCAACAGCCACAGCCTCAGCCTCTAACTCCGCCTTCCTCCGCCTCGGCCCACACGACTCAAGCGCATTCCACTGGGAAGCCACCGTTAGCAGCTAATTTTGAGGAGGAGGAGCGCCACCCAACACGCAGCGGTAAGACCTTCTGTCCTCCTAAGCCTAAAGTTTTAAAAGCAAAATTAGCTCAAGCTGAAACGTATCCGTTGATTGAAATGCCAAATCCGAGAGCGGGACAGGGTGAGCAACCAGTCATGGTCCGAGTCTATAGACCGTGGACAGAGCTGGATGTTAAAGAGGCTACCGCCGACATTCCACACCCAAAGGTGAACACGGGTGAGTTTAAAACTATGTTTTATCGGCTCTGCGAGAGCTACTATTTGGATTCTCTTGAAGTTGAACGTGCTTTGAGAGTTATGCTCAAAGCAGATTGGTGTGTAGTAAAAAATGAATGGGACCCACTTGAGAATGCAAATCCAATATTATATAAACAAGGGGCTTGGACCGCGCGTGTAGAACTTCTACTGACTAAAATTGTTGACCACTACCAAGGACGTGCGGACTATTCAAAAATAGCCAATTGTAAACAAGGGGATGACGAATCTGTGCTGGTGTATTTTGATAGACTTAAAGAGGTGTTTGATACAAATAGTGGTATCACTATTCCCGAAGATGTAGAAACATCCCCATATGCAAATCAACTAAAAAATGCATTCTTATGTGGTTTGAAACCTGAAGTGAGTCATTTTGTAAAGAAACAGCAAATTGGATGGGCCACAGCCCCTTTATCTCAGGTAAAAGCGTATGCAGTGCATGCAGAGAGCCTTGAAAAAAGCAACAATAAAAAAAAGAAACGCCAGAGTGAAACCTTTGTAGTGGTGAATGCTAATGATACTGATTTGTTTTTCCGAGGGAATGCTGGACGAGGACGTGGACGGGGAAAATGGAGGGAGAGGTGGAGTGGAGCTGGACGTGGATGGCGTGGAGTGGAGGAGGCTGTGTGTAATCGGTGTGGTCAGAGGGGTCATTTGGCCAGAAATTGTCAGGAGGGAGAGAGAGGACAACGATACGGTGAAGGAGGAGGGAGAGACCGTGCCCCACCTGGACCCAGGCATCAGGAGGATTACTCCTGACTGACCGTTGGTACAAAAGGTCAGATGCACGAACGCGAACATACACCGCATGACACACAGTGAGAAGGAGCAGGGAGAAATTTTGTCTCTGCAAAACACGGACGTGTTATTATCATATGAACAAAAGCCAATGGTAAACTTAGTAATTAATGGTTACTTCATTAAATTCCTCTGCGACACGGGAGCGTGTAGATCAATTATAAGAAATGACTGTGCAGAAAGAAAATTTAATACTCATCCGTACAATGTACTTAGAGTAAGATCAGCGACCGGACACATTGTAACTGAACCACTTACAACTGCGTTAAACGTAAAAGATCCTCAGACTGGGTCTGAGACAAAAGCCGCGTTTGCCATCTCCCAATTATGCCCAATGAATTTATTAGGACGCGACCTTTTAGAAGCCCTGAATATCGGTGTGGTTCCAACACCGGACGGTATGAAGGCAATAAGAATTACCGGAAAAAGAACATTGGAGGAAGGCGTCCAGTTTGACTTGGACGAGGAGATTTCAGAATGATTTGTACTGACCCACGAAGAAGAGCAGGCCTTAACAGACATCCCAGTGGGGTTATGGTCTAAAGGTCCTGCTGATGTGGGGTTAATTAAAGGAGTGGAACCATACAAAATCACTCCAAAAGGGTCGTTTAGACCATTTCAAAGACAATACCCGTTAAAAAAGGAAGCTGAAGAAGGTATTGCACCTTTAGTGGAAGCACTAAAGAGTTCAGGTGTGATTATAGAGTGTCCTGACTCTCCCTGTAACTCACCTTTGTTTCCAGTGAAAAAAGCACCACCATCTTCAGGATGGAGGATGACACAGGATTTACAGGCAGTGAACAACGCTGTAATTCCTAGGGCTCCTTTAGTGCCAAATCCAAACACATTGTTAAATGACTTAAATCCTAAAGCTAAAGTTTTTACAGTCATAGACCTTGCAAATGCATTTTTTTCAGTTCCTGTGCACCCAGATTCTCAGTTCTGGTTTGCGTTCCAATACAGGAACAGGAAGTGGACTTTCACTCGCGCACCCCAGGGGTACTGCGAGTCTCCCACTTTGTTTTCACAAGCAATAACTGCAAATTTGGCCAAATTTGACCCTCCACAGGGCAGTCAGTTAATTGTGTATGTGGATGACATTTTACTGGCCTCGAATCGAGCAGCAATGCAGAGAGGACACTCTGGCTCTGCTCAAATTCCTTTTCGAGCAAGGTCACAAAGTGAGTAAAACAAACTACAGCTGTGGAAGACTCAGGTCATGTATTTGGGTTTTCAGCTCACACAAAATGGTAAACAATTAGATGAAACAAGGAAAGCTGCTATTTTACAGGCGCCGAAGCCAGTAATAAAAACAAATGATGTCTTTTTAGGCATGACTAATTTCTGCAGACAATGGATACCAAATTATGCAGAAACAACACAACCGCTACAAGGGTTGATTTATGATGTCCCAATGGCAGCACAAGATGTCATTCAATGGACTGCAGAGGAGAAGCAGCTTTTACTCAGCTAAAACAGACATTAGTTGGAGCATCAGTATTGGCTCTCCCAGACTACTCTAAACCATTTGTTCAAACAAGTGACTCTAGGAATGGTTTCATGACCAGTGTCCTGACCCAGCCATTTGGGGAAACCTACGGCCTGTAGGGTACTTCTCAGTGCGATTAGACCCTATATCCAGAGCCATGCCTCCTTGTGTGCAAGCGGTACAAGCAGCAGCTTTAGCTGTTAAAGCTCATCTACACTGGTTCTGTTCCATCCTTTAACACTTAAAGTATCACATGCAGTGGCAGTGCTGTTGCTACAGAATAAATTAGCTTTTATGTCTCCAGCTCGGCACTTAAGTTGTATGACAATACTAATGACACAGCCTCATTTAACAATTGAGCGATGTAACACTTTGAATCCATCTACTTTGTTACCTAATGACTCAGACGGAAAAACATGACTGTATAGCTGAGACCGAAATGACAGTCTTACCCAGACCAGACTTAAAGGACATGCCTTTAAATCCTGCAGACATTGTGATGTTTGTAGATGGCTCATGTAAGAAAAACAAAGACGGAACAAATGCATCAGGATTTGCAGTTGTAACTAATGACCGAGTACTTAAATCAGGTTCATTACCAGCACATTATTCAGCACAAGCAGCTGAACTTGTTGCTTTAAGTGAAGCATGTAAATTGGGAAGGGGAAAAAGAATCACTGTGTACACTGACAGTCAATATGCCTTTTCAACTTTACATGTGTTTGCCCAACAGTGGAAAAACAGAGGGATGATTACATCCACGGAAAACCCATTACACATAAAGATTTGATTTTACAACTGTTGGAGGACATCCAACTTCCTTCAGAAGTGGCGGTATGTAAATGCACAGCACATACATCGAACACAGACTTAGTCTCCCTTGGCAACCACAAGGCAGATTTAGAAGCTAAAGAGCAGCGGAAAGCCGCTAGTCAAGGACTCTGTCTACACAGCAGTAGACACAACAGACCACATTGACCAGGACTTACTCAGGGACATGCAGACCAATGCACCTGACTCTGAAAAACAACTCTGGTTGAAAAAAAATGCTATTCTAAACAGCTCTTCTGTTTGGGTGGACCCTGAGGACAAACCGATCCTTCCCAAAGCACTCTTCAGATATGCTGCTGTTTTGAGCCATGGACTAACGCATGTCTCAACAGGGGGGATGGTATCGTTGATAAATAAGTACTTTGCAGCATATGGATTTCACAACTATTCCAAAAACTTTTGTGCATCGTGCTTGATTTGTTCTAAACATAATACCCAGGGTAGGCTCAGGCCAATATCAGGACGTATTCCGGATCCAAGTTACCCTTTTGAATACATTTCTATGGACTTTATTGAACTGAATAAATGTCAAAGCAAAAGATACTGTTTAACCATCATTGATTTGTTTTCTGGTTGGGCAGAAGTCATACCGACTACAACTAACGATGCATTAACAGTGGCAAAGGCACTGGCCACAGTGATTGCACCACGGTTTGGATTCCCGACTAGAATTTACTGTGACAATGGGACACACTTCAGAAACACAGTGATATCTGAACTATCACGGATCTTTTCTATTCAGATGAAGTATTTCACCAGCTACCACCCTGAGTCTGCTGGGAGAATTGAACGGCTGAATGGGACAATTAAAGCAAAACTCAGGAAGGCAATGGAGGAGACAGGAAAGACTTGGGTGGACTGTCTCCCACTCGTGATGTTGAGCTTACATATACAGCCAAGCCTTAAAGGTCTTTCCCCATATGAAATACTGTATGGCAGACCTTTCCAAATCCCGACTATACAGTGGAAGGGAGATGACACAGAAGATATAGAACACATTTCAGACTACATGGCTAAAATGTTGAAATGCAGGAAAACTATGTCTACAGTTTCTTCCCCCACAGGACAAGTCGAAGCTGGGACTCAACTTGTGGATCCAGGAGACTGGGTGTTCATCAAGGTGTTGAAACGGAAAAACTGGTCCTCACCTCGCTGGGAGGGCCCATATCAGGTTCTACTGTCCACTCCCACGGCTGTGAGGATAGCTGAGCGTGGAACCTGGGTACATCTGACTCACTGCAAAAGAGCCAGAGTTCCGCAGTAAGATAAGTACCAGACTCAGACGGGCACCATGCAGAACCCCGTCAGACCATGGCATCCATTCCGAGTACAGGGTGTGGCATGAGAGGCACCCTCTGTATGCTGGTATCATTTCTCTTATAATTACCATCCCCATATTCTGGTATTTTAGAGACAGTCCCCACACAGAGAGAAATGGGAACCTCACTAGAGTTAAGAGGAGGTAAAGGGAATCCAGATTCATTACTGACAATAACCTGTATTGTACAGACTGATTGTGTTGCTCGATTAATCTCTGCTCTGTTATAGACTGTGAGAGTGGTAGAGAGATACAGTGGATCGGAGTGAAGTATATCTGCATCACTGGGGTCACAAAGCCTGTGATTCCTGGAGCAATGTGATCACAAACACTGGTCCACACGACTGGGGATACAATCCTCAGCCTCCATCTGCACCAGACCTGAAACAGAGACTGTCCTTAACCGAGATGATGAACGTACTGACACTCACCTTAAAAACCAAGGGTGGGGACTCAGGCATGTTTGTTATGGGGTTCACATCTCGGTAGAGATCCATTGGGTCTATTTAGAATAAATGTTACTAAAGCTACTGGTAAGACTACTGATAACACTGATTTAGAGACTGTCCAGCACACCATCGCTGTGGAAACAGGTTATGCTGAAAAAAACGAATGGATTGATTGGTTAGTCTATACTGTTGAACACAATGACCCAAGACAAAACTGTTATGCATGTGCTGGGGCTAGACCACTATTAGCTACAGTACCTTTTCCCATTACACCATTCAATGATTACAAAAGTTTTGAATGCATGTTGAAATTGTATATTCAGGCTCCTCCACCAGAGCTCTGTATAAATTTGCATTATCGTTACCCACCTGTAAAGATTAATGTTAAACCCCCTTGGTTTTCTCCTTATGAGGGCAACTACACCTGCATCACTCGAAGCGGGAAAGTGGATGTGGGACACCTGTCTTCCTGTTACACCACTCTGAACTCAACCAAAGGAGAAATTAATGATGCTTGGGTGCGAAACCACATAGGAGGCAGGCGGACGTCTGGTGGTTCTGAGGTAAGACCATTCGACAACTGTTACCTGCTGACTGGACTGGTACTTGTGCACTCATTCAATTGGTCCAACAATTCTACATACTCCCACACCCTGAAATTGATGGGAGTGTGAGCAAGGGCCCACACGAGAGGAGCAAGAGGGAAGCTCCCTCTGGTTCATTTGATGATCGCGTTTACATTGATGCAATTGGGGTCCCTAGAGGGGTCCCTGACCAGTTTAAGGCACGAAATCAGATTGCAGCTGGATTTGAATCACTTTTCTTTTGGACGGTAACCATAAATAAAAATGTTGATTGGATTAACTATATCTATTATAACCAACAGAGATTCATTAATTACACCCGAGACGCAGTTTCCGGGTTGGCTGAACAGCTGGATAAAACCAGCCTCATGACCTGGCAAAACAGGATGGCACTGGACATGATCTTAGCTGAAAAGGGTGGGGTATGTAAAATGATCGGACAAGTCTGTTGTACCTTTATCCCCAACAACACAGCTCCTGATGGCAGTGTCACCAGGGCTTTAGAAGGACTCAACTCCTTATCAATGGAACTGACTGGAAACGCAGGCATAGAGGACCATATTACACCCTGGTTTGAACAAGTTTTCGGGAAATGGGGTGGAATTCTGAAGTCAGTGTTTGTAGCACTGACAGTGACATTCGTATGCTTAATCCTGTTTCTTTGTTGTTGTGTTCCATGCCTCCGGATTCTCCTAACGAGACTGATCGACACGCCCTTTACTAAGTCAGCACTGGCATACATGCAAGTGCCAGATGACATTGACGAGAGGCAGGAACCCCAGACGCAGATGATGAGACTCAATCTGACTGGAGGGAAGCCTTTGAACTCATGTACGATGAGGGGTCCATGGTTTAAAGTCAAGTTCCACAGCACCATGACGTGACCACACTCAAGTCCGAAGGGCAGTATGGTTCACTGAATTTACTTTGCTTAAGAGAATTGATTTTAATCATTAAGTTTGTGATGATGTCTCACTCCTGTTTTGTTTCTTTGCGTTGCAGGGTCAGCGACTGGACAGGCAGGGTCAGGCTGGAGATGTTGAGTTCGATGGGTTGACCAGCTTAACCTCCGGCATCTTTTTCTACTTTATTTTGGAGTGATTCTATGTTTTGATGTAATCAATTATTATTGGATGTTGAGAATCAGTATGTTAATCTCCTTTTGATTTATCTGTTTGCAATATTATATTCATTTCTGTCATTGATTGGACATGTGTGTCAGAAGAAATCAGTTTATATTTTATTTTTACATGTATCTGCCTTGAATGTGCGCCGCCTTGGCAGAGGGGCGGTCAGGAGGTCTTTTTCCCAGCGATAGGTCATTTAGCCGGATGGTCAAATGTACTTAGGCTGTTTGTTTTTACTTCTCGATCTTCTTAAGTGCTTCAGACAGCGCAGAACTGGACCGAGCAGGCCAGAGCAAATAAACGCTCAGTGTAAGTCTTTGAATATAAGATTTCAGTCTCCTCACTTTACACAATCAGCCAACGCCTTTTTCTGATTCGACTGATGCCATTTATAACACAACGCTAATTGTTGTTGCTGTGTTCTATTTCTTTACTCTGCTGTTCAAACATGACAGAGGGTAACTTTGAACACAGGTGTACATAAAGATAGATGAACTAATAGGGCCTTCACACCAAACACAAATTAAGCGGAAAAATTACACTATTCGCGCGTAGTTAAAAACATAAAAAACGTTTGGGAAAAATCCGACTAAAACCTGTTCAAATCCAACTGTTAAACATGTTCTTATGCACAGGATTTTGTAATAATCATTTTATGCTTTTGTGTTTTGTTTCGTATGAATAATTGTTATAGGAATTCTTTATCCATATTATCCAGAGAGACACGTAGACAGAGTATAATTTAACAAGGAATGGTCCGGTTTAATTCTTGCAAGAATGAAGTAAAAGTACAAACATGTCACAAGTGGTACAGGCTGAGGTTTGCTAAAGTAGACAATACATGAGATTTTATATCACTGCAGTAAAGGCTGTAGGAGGCGTATCGTTCACACACTCTTCAAGGCACAAGCTCCAGGTGCAGGATTCATTCAGTGTCTGTGAAGGTTCTCAGTCATCCAGGACATCTTGAAAAAAGGTTGAAGAAAAAAGCATCTGGACTCGGTTTTCAAGGTGAAGACGTTTCATCAATAATTCCAAGAGACTTTATCAATTCTGAGATCAACTGTAAGAGAGCTGAGCTTATATCTCTAGAGGGAGGAGTTTCCACTGAAACCAAACCTGATTGGACCAGGCTGTTCTGGTCTCATAGTCATTGGCTCTGAAAGGGAAGTGTGACTCCTGATGTTAGTGTCGTTAAGGCTCAGGAGAGTCGTTAGTGACACTGCTCCATTCAGGTGCTGTGTTTGTTGTTCTAGGGTGCAACTCTTTTGTTTTAAGTTTCAAAACACTGTTATAAATACTAGGCAACATGAATCTGAGGCCACCTCCTTTGTTCAAAGAGGGCTTTTCCATTTTCACAAAAATGTCTTCCTTCACTCCTCTCTCAAACTATCTGGCCTCTCTGGACAAAATTTGGACATGTCTGTCCTCAAATGAATGTCCTTTCTCTTTGAGGTGGAGGTGGACTGCAGACTCAGGTCCTCCAGGATTGGCTCTTCTGTGCTGATACATCCTCTTGTAAAGCTGTTGTTTTGTTTCTCCAACATAACTGTCACTGCACTCTTCACAGAACTGTATAAACTACATTACTCTGTTTGTGGGGCTCATGTCTTTAGGATGGACCAGTTTTTGACGCAGAGTGTTCCCTGGTTTAAAGTGGACTGGAATGTTGTGTTTGTAGAAAATCCTTTTAAGTTTTTCAGATAAACCAGAGACATAAAGGATAACTACACCCTTCCCTTTTGTCTCGGTTCCTGTCTGTTTAGTTTCTGTGTCCTCTTGGTTTTGTTGAAAGTCCATCTGGGGTATCCACAGTCTCTCAGGGCTTTACAGATGTGTTGTTCTTCTTTCCGTTGACCTTCTGAGGTTGTGGGCACCTCTTGTGCTCTGTGCTGAAGAGTCCTGATGACTCCAGCTTGTGCTGCAGAGGCTGGTGGGAATCAAACAGTAAATATTGTGTTGACTTCCTATAAACTTCTACTTGGAGAGTCCTGTCCTCACAAATAACCCCTGCACAGTCTAAGAAAGCCAGGAGGTTGTCTATGGCATCTTCACAGGTGAACTTGATGTTCTTGTCTTGTCCTTTTTTTCAAAATAAAAGCAGTACAATGTGACTAACCAGAATAACCCAGGTTTTTAGTATATTTTTTATTGCTAAAATAAGTTACCAGTAGGTGCAGTAGATGCTCAGAAAACAAACAAGACCCAGCATTCATGATATGAACGCTCTTAAGGCTGTGCAATTGGAAAATTAGTTAAAAGGGGTGTGTTTAAAAAAAATAACAGTGTCTGCCGTTGACTGTACAAACTCAAAACTATTTTGTACAAACGTTTTTGTTTCTAGGATTTAAAAATCTTGTGAATTATTAAACTAATAATTAGTTGTATGACCACAGTTTTTTAAAACTGCTTCACATCTTGTGGCACCTCTCAGCTGTTATTCCACTCCATGATTCTTTAACAACATTCCACAATTCATTTATATTTCTTGGATTTGCTTCAGTAACAGCATTTTTTATATCACCCCACAAGTTCTCGATTGGATTAAGGTCCAGGGACTGGGCTGGCCACTCCATAACATTAATTTTGTTGGTTTGGAACCAAGACTTCCCTTGTTTACTTGTGTATTTGGGGTCTTTGTCTTGTTGAAACAAACATTTCAGGGACATGTCCTCTTCAGCAAAAGGCCACATGTCCTCTTCAAGTATTTTGACAAATGCAAATGGAGCTGATCATTGACTGAGCCTTTGTCATTCTGGTTATTCTTTGATCCATTTTGATGGTTGTCTTCTGTTTTCTTCCACGTCTCTCTGGTTTTGCTCCATTTTAAGACATTGGAGATCATTTGAACAGCCAATAGTTTTTCTGCACCTCTTTATAGGTTTTCTTCTACTCCAATCAACTTTTTAATCAAAGTACACTGTTCTTCTGAACAATGTCTTAAACGACCCATTTTCCTCAGGCTTTCAAAAGCATGTTCAACAAGTGCTGCTGGCTTCATCCTTAAATAGTGGCCACAACTGTGTTTTCACAAAATTGATGACCTCAGTGACTGAATGCCACACTGTTTTTTTTTTTTTAAATACACCCCTTTCAACTAAATGTCCAATTGCACTGCCTTAAGAGCCTGTATATCATGAATGCTGGGTCTTGTTTGTTTTCTGAGAATCTACTGCACCTACTGAGAACTTGTTTGCCATTTAGCAATAAAAATATACTAAAAACCTGGATTATTCTGGTTAGTCACATTGTACTGCTTTTATTTTGAACAATACTGTATGTCTACGTCTAGTTATGTCTAGTTCCTGCTTGGATTAACACGAAGGACATGACATGATTAGATTTGACATGACCTGAAGAGAACTATGAGCACCCAGTAATTATAAACAATATAAACAATAATAAATAAAAAATATTATAACAGTTATATTTTAAATATTATCTGACATAATTTATAATTATTACAATTATTCTAATCAAACACATTTATTGCCATATTTTTTCAACCTTTTACAAAATATTTAATGCTAATAATACTAATGCTTCATTAGTTTTTTTAAATATTTAAAAAAAACTAATGAAGCATGCTTTTAAACGTCACACAAAAATAAAAACATATTTATAATTTAAAGACAAAAGGTGATTATGTAGGAACAATATGAATTTAAGCGAAAACTAATATTCTGTATTCCACACTTCTTTGTGCTTCTCACTTTTAAAAGGGTCATAGGTTTGAAATAACCAGGCTTTAAATGCTTTACTTTTAATGTTTACAGGTAAATCTTGGAGATAATGCCTTCAATTGGTTTAAACTAAATAAACCATTTTTATTTTCACATCTCATTTCAATAAACATCCTTCAGTGTCAGTCAGGACGCCTCCTCTGTCGCCCCCTGGTGGCCTAAACACACATGACAGAAAACATCCTCTGTTCAGAAAACCAGAACAAACCCAAGAATAAAACAAAACCAGGAATTAACCATAAACCAAAACACACAACAAACTGAACACAGGTGAGAGCGACACAGGTGAGAGCGACACAAGTGAGAGCGACACAGGTGAGAGCGACACAGGCGAGAGCGACACAGGTGAGAGCGACACAAGTGAGAGCGACACAGTTGAGAACAGTACCTTACAGTAGAAGTAGAGGGCAGGGATGTATATGAGCTTCAACAGGAGGATGATTAGAACTCTTATGATCAGGTCTGAGTCGGAGGCTGTAACACATCAACACCATCACATGGAGACAGAGACATGAGGCCTGTTCAAACTAATATAATAATCTGTGTACAGTGAATATAATATAGAATTATTGTAAACATTGTTTAAATGTCAAGCAGAAGTCGGTAGTTATGAGGTACATTTTACTTGAGAAAATTAATGAAGAAAAAATGTACTTCCCCGGTTTAATTTTCCTTTATAACTGCTGTGCGCTACAGGAAGTGCAGGAGGCAGTGTGGCCTCAGGGAGTGCAGCCAGTCGAATGAAGAAGAGCTTTTAAACCAGGGGTCTCAAACTTAAATTACTTGGGGGCCACAGGAGGCAGAGTCTGGGTGAGGCTGGGCCCGAGCAGGTATTCCACAAAAAAAGCTTTGTTAAATCCTCTCAAACGTCATTTTCATTAACAGTTTTTTAACTTCAATGGGTTCCTCTAAACCTGAGCTATCCTGAACTTAAATGGAATATTGAAGAACATGAATAAACTGGCTGAGTGGCCCCATTGGATGTCCACTCCCCTCGGTGATATTGTCAACAGAACATCGGCGTTAATTTGCAGATTTGTCATGATAACAAATCCACATGGATCAACTTTCAAACAAATCAGCCCATTTCAAATGATCCAATGCCGCTAACATTGAATTTGTCCAGCTCAAGGTCAAACGGCTATGTGATGTTACACAGGCTCCTCCATAGTTGTGAAATGTTTCTCTGCCTGCATCAAGCCCAGCCGATGGTCCCCCCTCAGGAGCCATATACTCCACTGTGATGGTAGGTTGGTTCAGTTCCAGCTTGTACAAAAAGGAACCTTCCACACACAACATGGTAACATGTCATTCATATAAAACTCGCAGGGCGCACTAACATTAAACTTTCATATCGTCCTGCGGGCCACAAAATATCGTCTTGCGGGCCACAAAATATCGTCTTGCGGGCCGCAGTTGGCCCCTGGCCCGCGAGTTTGAGACCCCTGATCTAAACTAAACATCTTCCCAATTGGTCTATATTTTAGTTGATAACAGAATTTTATGTCCGCTCTGGAATTTGGGATTTTCATTTCTTTGTTGTCCCCCCCGACAGTGCCTCTGGTCCCTGCTGCAGCCAAACACAGACTGTTTACGGTTAGGGTTATTTATAATCCTTTCTCAGTAGAAAGGATTATAAATGACCTGTGAACCAATCAGAGTGAAGGGATCTTGTCATGTGACTTTTAGAGACGCATTCTTGTTTGTTCTAAACTTACCTCCGAGAGTGAGATAGAGGGTCTGGCTCTGAGACGAGAAGTTGTGGGAGAAAACATGGAGGTGATAAACACAGGTGTAGCCTCCTCTGTGGGCGGAGCCAGCGTCAGAGAACAGGAAGTGCGCAGTGTGATTGACAGCTGGCAGGGTGTGGTTCTGAGCTGGGTCCACAGTGGGACAGATGAGCTGGAAGGAGCCTCCCGGGAACTGAGGCTGGACAGAACATGTGACGCTGAAGTCTGAGCCCAGCAGCACCCGGAGCCCCTGAGGCTGGGCCTCGGAGACCCCGTCAGCAGAGACAGACAGGGAGATGTTCGGAGGAGTCAGTAAATCTGTGAAGAGACAAGAACCAGGTCTAAACCAGGACTAAACCAGGACTAAACCAGGAATAAACCAGGTCTAAACCAGGACTAAACCAGGACTTAACCAGGACTAAACCAGGACTAAACCAAGTCTAAACCAGGTCTAAATCAGGTCTAAACCAGGACCAAACCGGGACTTAACCAGGTCTAAACCAGGACTAAACCAGGTCTAAACCAGGTCTAAACCAGGACTAAACAGTGACTAAACCAGTACTATACCGGGAATAAACCGGGACTAAACCAGGACTTAACCAGGTCTAAACCAGGACTAAACCAGTTATAAACCAGGACTAAAAAGGGACTAAACCGGGACTATACCAGGACTTAGCCAGGTCTAAACCAGGACTAAACAGGGACTAAACCAGGACTAAACCAGGAATAAACCAGTTCTAAACCAAGAATAAACCGGGACTAAACCAGGACTAAAACAGGACTAAACCAGGACTAAACCGGGACTAATCCAGGTCTAAACCAGGACTAAACCAGGTCTGAATTCTTCTCAAAGATAAATAATAATCTGAGAAATGTAGCTAAAATAATTTGTAGACGCAGCTGTAATTTAAACATTTGTGAATCAGACTCTGATTTTAGAATTAAATTCATTAATCAGTTATTTTACCTGAACACACCACTTCCAGACCAGATGTGACACTGGAGTCTTCTCCCTCTACACACTCTCTCAGAGCAGAAGCCTGCTTTACACAGGAACCTGAAACCATCCAAACAGGTCTCTTTGTAAAATGATCTCTTTTTTCTCCAGAAACAGCTGAACCACAGTCCAGGTCTCGACACACAGCAGCTGTAGCCTCCAGGTCCCAGACTCTAAACTGTTCAGACACTGGTCTCCACTGTCCTCTGTGTCTCAGCTCCACAGTCCCAGCACAGCGACTGGACTGTCCCACCAACCGGACTGGCTCTGAACAGAGACAAGAAGAAGTTATTGGAAGAAGAACACAGGTGTATGAAAGCCCCGCCCCGTTTTACCTGAGCAGGTGAGGTCCACAGCTTTTCCAGATGAGCAGGTGTTTCCTGAGCTGGACCTGGTACAGTTCATCAGAGCAGACTCATGGCCCTCACACTGGCGTCTGCCCCAGAGGAGCCCTCCTCTCATAGAGCGCCCCCTGGAGGAGAGAAGGAGCCCCACAGCCCAGCTCCCTGCAGACCACCTCTGCATCCTGCAGGTCAAAGTCCTCTTCACAGACTGAGGTCCAGGACTGGTCCCAGTGGACCTTCAGTGATCCTGAGCACAGCCTGGGCCCCTGTGGACACAGAGAGAGGCTGAATAAAGACAGACACAGAGTCTGTGGACACAGAGAGAGGCTGAATAAAGTTTGACCTGTTGTCTCTATGAGCTTGTGGACATTTTTCATTTGGTACCTGTAGCGTAGGATTACTTGTGAAAGCAACCTAAGACACACTACAGACAGATATGGTCTAAATGTCTGTTAGGGAAATTATATATTTCCTAAAGTTATTAATTACCATTTGCTTCCAGTCCTGTTCAGGTCTTGTCAGTCCTGCTCAGGTCATGTCCTTCATGCTAATCCAAACATGGACACAGACGTAGACTTGCCAAGGACTACATTCTGCACCTGGGATCTTGTCATGGGAGGTTACATGTGTGTGTTTTGTTTTATTTTTGCAAGAATTAAACCTGACCATTCATTCTAAATTGTACGCTGTCTCCATCATCTCTCGTTAATCTGAACTAAACAGTCTTTTAACATTTGGTGCCGACAGTTCTATAAAATAAAGTCCTGCACATGGCATTAAACATTTGTACTAACTGTATTTTGTATAAGCATTACCCTGAAGATGGATGATCTGAAACGAGGCAGCCCCCTGTGGACATTGATGAGTCCATTCATAACGATTATCATTCATTTTCTTCTCAAAGGTAAATTTTCAGAGCATCTGTGGTCAGTGCTTACATCATAGCCCTGTTGTAGACAATATCTCCTTGAGCAGACCTCTGACGGAGATCTGCCTGTGTTGTTAGTAAAATGTTATTTACTCAAGCTTTTCTTTGACAAACAAGACATATGGGAGTATATTTGGACTATAAGACTATACTATTAAGAAAAAGAGAAAAACAAATATAATAAGACTTAGAGCTGGGCCCTGTCCTCTGAAGCTACAGCAGGAGGTTTGGAGGTAAGTTCAGGGTTAACTCACACAGAGCTGGGTCACTTTCTCTTGAAGTAGATCTGTTCTGAAGCAGGATAGGTTACAGGGAGTGGATAGAAACGTGCTTGAAAAACAATTTAAAGATGACACCGGAGGCTCTTGACAGGAAGGGTGTGTGTTCTTCCATTTAAAGACACAAAGCACCTCAGCTGTTACTTAGACTTACAGTGAACTCAGTGAACAGCACAACTCTCATGCTCATGTTCAAAGTGATATCTTGGCTCTTTTTTGAGAAACCACATAATAATAATACAACTTAAACCTATTGGGACTCCTCTATGGCTGATGGCTCTAGAGTTTAGTCCCTGCTGTGGTCATCCCAACACTGTCTACAGCTGTAGATAGAGCTGTACATAGAGCAATATACATTGGTTTTCTGGACTTCTGGATGTTTATTGCAATTAAAAGCAGTTTTCTCTCTCGTCCAATCGTCAGATCAGTGTTTAACTTCTTATCTTTCCACTTTCTTGGTCCCAACTAAATATTTTGTCTTAACAGGGAAACCAGAAGCAAGAAAAGGAGCAGATTAGTCTCTAAACCAGGATCTGCTGCTTCTTCCATCAGCTGTGTGTCTCTGAAAAGTGACAGGTCCAGATATGAACCACCATTGTTCAGCAACAACCTCCCTGAGACACGATCTGAGTACGATCTGACCGACGATGACGATCATGATCATTTTACATTTACATGTAAACTGTAAAATAAAGAGTGCCTGACTGTTCGTGGTCTTTATTATAGACTGATCAAAGATATGAAGATGATGAAGATGAGGTCAAACCAAGCCAGAGGCGATCCGCTCCATTTCAGCCTAGAATCTCCAGAAGAAAAGTGAGCTCTTTATTGTAAAAGAGAATGATCAAATGTAGTTAAAGCATTTCTAACAGATGTGTGTCTGTTTTAAGCATCAACGCTCCAACTACTTCAACAAGACACAAAGAACCAGACGTTCTGAAGGTCAGTATTTTTATAATTTTTGTATTCATTTGCACCATGTCTAAATAAGAGCCACAGGCCGTGTTCCGAGAGCATCTGAATCAAATTAACCCCTGCTGTTAACTGTTGAAGAACTATAGTTTGTTGAAACTTCAACTTGTTTTGTTTTTTTTTAAATAGCCATGTTCAAAATAAGAAACTCATTAATTTATCAATGACCATAAAGAGCCATTTTAATGTTCATGATGTATAATGTCCACATGACTCACTGTATATCCTATAACCTCCATATTGTCTCCTGCAGGTGTTTGAGCAGAAGTAGATAACGCTGTTAAAACAAGCTCTGGAAACACACAAGAGGGTAATTTCTGCCAAAAACAGAAGCATTTTGAGTCAAGTTCTGGATAAGGACCTCGTTTGTGACGGAGAAGCTCGGGAAGCAGCTCTATAAAATAGCTCTGTACGTTTTAAGGACAATGAAGGAGGACGAACACACGCTGACTTTAGAGCAAAGTAAGAAACTGTTTTTGTCTGTGTGGGACTAGTCCAGGCTTAGACCAGGTCCAGACTCAGTGGACCCTGTGTCAGTTTCACTACATGTTTTGAAAAGAGCCTAAAGACAGTGACTGTGATCTCTTTGGTCTTAGTGGGACTGGATTTTTGCAAAACACTACAGTGCTGACTACTATTAATTTTACTGCCATCTTTAAAAATTGTATCAAGGTTATGCCAGATATTTGTAAAAATGCATTAATCCTTGTTCATTAAATGTAATTCCATTTTACAAGAAGGTTTCAGCTGTAAATACAAGATCTGTTGTGGTTGTCTCTGAGGCCTTAGAACGCCTGAAAGTTTCCAAAAGTATGACTGCTTTACTGTGAAATAATACATTGTCATAAATAAGGACACACCCTTCACACATTACTACAGCAGATCAATGTTAAGTGCACCGTAAGTTCTTTGTGGTATTTAATTTGTGAGCACTTCTATTTGAAACACTGGGCTCTTCTATATGACTGCTGTTGAAAACATGAATGTACAGAGTGAAGATAAACAGTATCAGAGTGGGCCTTAGAGACATTTCATCGATGTTAGACACATTTACAAGTTTGTGAAAATAAACAAACACCATTCTTTTTTCAGATCATTATGGCCTCCTGAAGTTGTACCAGAGACAGTTAAAGACTTTATTAAAACAGAAGAACAAGTGTTTAATTGAGGAGATGAAGACAGAGGACTGGCCTGTGCCTTTACGAAGATCTACACCAAAGTTTATCTGAGAGACGGAAACTGTGGAGAGGTCAACAATGAACACGAGGTCCGACAGATTGAGCTGGCTTTTAACAAAAGGAAAATTCCAGAAACCCCATCCATCAACAGCAGAGACATTTTTAAAGTGTTTCCGAACAGAGCCACCAGGAACCGAACTGTTCTCACGACCGGAATTGCAGGAATTGGGAAAACTGTCCTGGTTCAGAAGTTCATCTTGGACTGGGCTGAAGGCAAAGCCAACCAAGACTTCCATCTGCTGTTCCCACTTTCCTTTCGAGAGTTGAATCTGCTCAAAAACAGAACTCAGACTCTGATGGAGCTGCTTTATGATTTCTTTCCAGGTTTGAGAGCATCCGGCCTCACAGATCTGACACAGTACAAAGTCCTGTTCATTCTGGACGGCCTCGATGAAAGCAGACTCCAGCTGGACTTCTCCAGAAACTACAAATGCTTTAATGTGACCACATCTATGTCAACAGAGTCTTTACTGACCAATCTGATCATGGGAACCCTGCTGCCGGACGCCTCTCTGTGGATCCCAGCTCGTCCTGCTGCAGCCGGCTGTATCTCTCCAAAGTTCATCGACCGTGTGACTGGTTTATGTACATTTCAACAACCTCCAAAAGGAGGCCTACTTCTTGAAGAAAATTGTTGATGAGAATCTGGCCAGAAGAGTCCTAGCGAACATACGATCAGCTCGAAGTCTGTACATTATGTGCCACCTCCTTGTGTTCTGCTGGATTTCATTGATTGTCCTCGGAGAGATGTGCACCAGTTCTGGAAGTGCAAAGATGCCAAAGACTTTGACACAAATGTACCTCCACTTTCTGACACATCAGATGAGGATAATGAAAGAAAAATACAGAAAAGAACTAGAACTGGACTCAAAAGGCAACAACAAAGTCATTATGTCGCTTGGAAAGCTCGCTTTTGAGCAACTGGAAAAAGGTAATCTGATTTTCTATGAAGAGGATCTGAACGAGTGCGGCATTGACGTCAGAGAAGCGACGGTTTACTCTGGACATTGCACTCAGGTTTTCAGAGAAGAGACCTGGAGAGGCCACAGGGTTTTCTCCTTCGTGCATTTGTCGGTTCAGGAGTTTCTGGCAGCGCTGTACGTCTAGGTGCTTTACAATGTGGACAGTGTGAACCTAATGGTTCGGAAACAGACGCAGAGGTCCTCAAACCTGCAGCTGTCCAATCTGCACAAAGCTGCGGTCGACAGGGCTCTGAGGAACCAGGACGGCCATTTTGACCTGTTCCTGCGGTTTGTGCTCGAACTCGCTGGAGTCCAGTCAGACGCTGCTCAAAGGCTTGAACATTCAAGTCAAAGGCTGAAAACCACAAGGAAACTGTGGACTACGTCACAGAGAAGATCAGCCAGACGCCTGCTCCTCAGAGGTACTATTTTTAACTATTGAGAGTATTTTACCTGCAGTAACTTTTTATTGTGTATTGTCTTTTATTTTGTCCATGTTTTTCAGAAAAATAAAACTGTTGCTCTGTCTGAATGAGCTGAACGACTGCTCTCTTCTTGAGGAGATCCAGGTGGAGTGAAAGAAACTTAGATTTTTAATGATGGATATTAGTGACCATTTACTTATGTTTCCTGTATTTAGACACAAACACAAGATAAAGCACAAAGTTGAGCAGAATCAGGTCAAAAGAATGCACTATAAACAAAGATCTCAAACAAAGGTGGGATGCAGTTTATGTTGAAGATGTAAATGTAATGTTTAACTTCTTCAAGGAAAAAGTGATAAAACTGTAAAATAATAACTTTAAGAAAGAAAAATCTAAAAAATGCCATGAATGACCAAAGGAATATTTTTTTTAAGAAAAGGTTAATACAATACATCCAAATGTAAAGGTAACATGAGGCATAATAAACAGTCTGATTAAAAGTAACAAAGCTAATAACACATATACTAACTACTTTGTAAAGGAACATGTTGACTTTTATAATGAGAAAAAATTGTAGATAAATTTTGTAAATATTTTGTAAATGTGGGTCCCAGTCTTGTGGACATGAACTCAAAAGTAAAAGACACAACACAGAATACAATAATTGAGAGTGTGAATAGCATTTCCTTGAGAGTGTAGAAAATATTAAATTCAAGATTCAAGTTTCAAGATTCTTCTGTTTTTGGAGCCTGCCCTCTGGTGGACGGAGGTATAATGGTGTATGGTGGCACCCTTAACAGGAACTAACCAATCAGATTTTGAGTCACAGACATGTGTCAGATGTTATGGACTGCAGTAAGTCCTACACATGGATGCATGTTGTGTCTTTAACGTCTGGAACAACAAAAATAATAAATGCAGCTCTATAATATGTTTTTTTCTTCTGTTTTGTGAATAAAACTTATTGTGTTGTGTTTTTTTAATTTAGCTGTTTTTTTTTTTTTTAACATTGCACTTTAATTAAATTTTTAAATGTTTAGGCACAAGTCTCGACTTCAGCTTTTTGGTCAATGTTCGACGTTTGATGATGATAATGATGATGATAATGGGGCAGTTGTGTTCTTTCATGTTTTCTTTTGATAACCAAATAATCTAAACTTAAAAGTGGGATTTGTTATAAGCCACCGTGTTGGTGCTGGGCTGTAATTGTATTATTTTGTATTGTATTATGTTCTTTAGGAGCGGCAGTGGCTCAGTGGTAGAGCGGTCGTCCTTTGACTGGAAGGTAGGCGGTTCGATTCCCGCTCTCCCCACAGTTCATACTGTTGTTGTGTCCTTGGGCAAGACACTTATTCCATCTTGCCTCCAGTGGTGTTCCAGCTGTGACACTGTTGAATAGAACCTTATTGTAAGTCGCTTTGGATAAAAGCGTCTGTTAAATGTAAAATGTTTGGTCCTTCTCTCGTTTTTCTGGGAGGGGCTACAGAGCTGGGAGGAGCTCCTGGACGTGCTGTTCTCTCTGATTTCATTTGCTTTTGGCTTCTCTAAATATTTTTGAGATTTATAATCTCAGTGGGACTTTCCTGGATAAATAAAAATAAAAAATAAACCAATAATGTAAAACTCTTCCATTCATTATTCATATTTATTAAGAAGTGGTTTATATTAAAAAACTACAGATTCCATTTTTACAGTCTTTGTTTTCAGTCAATTAAAGAACTCAAAAAAAGGAAACTGTCAAAAAAGGTTCTTTCAAAAGTTGCCTCTGGAACTTTGTGCATTTAGAGTGAGTTTAAATAATGAGTAGACATTCAGACATAACTTTATTTATATGTATCTATGTTTATATCACAGTCGACATGTAACACCGTGTGATGGCACATTATAAAAATATCTCCAGACTTTATTAAGACTTGTTTCTTTGCCACAGCTTTGTATCACGTCCTGTACACTTCAAATAAAAACTCCAACTCTTCACAAAATAATGTACCAAGACTTTTTTTTTTCCTTTTTGCCCAGAAGTGAGTAGTTTTACCCGGATCATCAGTGTATCCTTCCTCCGTCGTCTCCGGATCTACTTTCTGAGACTCTTTAGTCTCTATACCTCGCGTCCAAACCGAGGTTAATCCATCCTTCAAATTAAAAGTCTCTTTAGTCAGAAGAAAATATATCCACATAAAACCATTTAACAGGAAGAGCCCTCATTTTCAAGTATCAAGACAACGATTGAGCCAAATACTGTTATTACATTGATTCTTCTCAGACGCCAAGAACAGTCAGGTTTGAGAATAGAACCTCGAATATGGCTTCAAATCTACGAAAATAAAACAAGAACAGCAGCAAGTCTTAAAAATCAAAAAAACGACTAACACTTGAGGTAAATCTGTTTAAAAGGACAGAAGTGTTCCATGGGATTTTAATTTCATAAACGTGAGTCAACACCAGTGACTCTTTCTGAAGGTAAAATAAAAACATACTGACAGCTTTGTTTAGCAGCGTTAGGTCAGGATCTGGGATTATAACAACACAGTTAATACGCAGTAAATCACACTGAACTTATGTAAAACTCAATTTGTTCTGGTAAAAGCTATTCATAACTTAATTTGAGAGCATTTATGCAGAACGTTTGTAGTTATTTCAATCATTGTTTGGAATGAATCCGGCTTTAAGAAGTGTACTGCACGAACCACTGAGTGTCTGAGCACGTCCTGAGACTATTGTCCTCAGACTTATACATGTGGCTGGTGAGAGATTCTAAATAAAATAGAGAACATCTCATTTTCAGAAAACCACAGATTCGTCCAGTGGCACGTTTTATAATCCTGAATCAAAGTCGGTACAAAAGCCCAGAGAGAAAAAGTCTGTTCCAGCACGGAATATGTCTGCTTCCACCAGTGTCGAGTTCAAGTCTCTAAAGACGAGTACGAGTCCTTATCACTTAAAGTCCGAGTCCAGGTCTGAGTCCAAATTAAGAGTAATGTCTCTAAAGTTAGTTACAAATCTGAAAACTGTCGGACTTTAGTTTTGTATAAGCCTACTTCATGAAAAGATATTTAATGCCGTTTATTGCGTAGGCTCCACTTCACCTTTGGGTCACATTTAGGGGCTGGGAGTTTGTTATAATAATGTATATTTTCCTATAGTTAATAATTACTGGTTGCTCCTAGTTCTATTCAAGTCATTTCAGTCCTGATCATGTTATGTCCTTCATGATAATCCAAACATGAACTAGAAATAACTTGTAACAGACTAAACCCTGCAGCTGGGAGCTTGTTCTGGGGAGTGTGTGTGAAAGATACGCCTCCTACAGACTTTAATGCATGATGTAAAATCTCATGTATTGTTTTACTTTTGCAAGCAGACTTCATCCTGTTCCATTGTGACATGTAATTTTGCTTCATTCTTGCAAGAATTAAACCTGATCATTACTTTTTCACTTTAAATTGTACGCTGTCTCCATCGTCTCTCTCATTAATCTGAACTAAAAATCTTTATAACAGAGTTAATTACAACAGGAGGTGGTGCGCCGCAAAAGCACTGTCAACAAGTCGAGTCATGGGTCACGATCATTTCGGAAATGTGTCTCATGTCAGTCGTGCCACAGAAACAAAAATAATTTCTGTGACTTGAGTCAGAGTTTCTGGCTTACACAAAGAAACAAGTTTTTGGTTTGGAGCCATGTCCTGATTATTAGAATATTTGGGATCTAACGTTTACCTGCCTCAGAGGAGGTTATTAATATCTTTGTAAAATGACAAACAATGGTATCTGGATTCAGTCATTGGGACAGAAACTTATTTAACGCAGTTGAACGGCAAAGTAACAAACAGAAATAGCCTCACCAACATGTCCTGACGAGGTTTACAAAAACAGCGGCTGCTTAGTGGAGATAGAAGCAGAGACTCTGGTCTGAAGTTTGGAAATCACCGTCATATCTTTTGTTGCTGTGTCTTCGCTCCAGCTTTGTTTTGCTGAGCATCACTCGACTAAACTCGCACATGCTCAGTTCGCTGGCAGCTGGCGTTCCCCGAAACAAATCCAGGTCAACACTCTCAGAAACACAGAAAAGTGATGTAAATTATGAGTATTTTGTTTTTTTGAATTGGTTCAGTTTTACATGTTCTTAATAAAATCAAAGCAGCAGGTTGTTATGGTGCCCAGTTCTTGGCTTATACTTTCTCACTTTGTACAAACCTAAATAAAAACCATTTATTCTTGAGTCAAACCTCTTTCTCCAT
This sequence comes from Perccottus glenii, assembly GCA_024416835.2. Lineage (NCBI taxonomy): Eukaryota > Metazoa > Chordata > Actinopteri > Gobiiformes > Odontobutidae > Perccottus > Perccottus glenii. Next base: position 23,086,561 of record CM044551.2, read on the forward strand.
TAAACAGTCCCTCTTTCTCTTCAAATATTCAACTTTGTGCAAAGTCCGGCCTTAATCCTGCTCCAAGACAGAACGACTTCTTGTCGTCTGTCATTGCTCCTGCAGTTCCCCCAGCAGCCAGTAGGTGGTCATCTTGCCTTTGCCCTTGATGTCGATGTTTCCTCTGAGCTCCAGCTGGAAACTGTCGAACTCCAGCAGAACGTCTCGAGTCGCCGCCGACACATGGATCTTCAGAGCTGCACCGACAGATACCAGAGACATACAGTTTAGTCCTGTTTAGACCTGGATTAGACCTGGTTTAGTCCTGGTTTAGTCCTGGTTTAGACTTGGTTTAGTCCTGGTTAAGTCCTGGTTTAGACCTGGTTTAGTCCTGGTTTAGACCTGGTTTAGTCCTGGTTTAGTCCTGGTTTAGTCCTGGTTTAGTCCTGGTTTAGTCCTGGTTTAGACTTGGTTAAGTCCTGGTTTAGTCCTGGTTTAGTCCTGGTTTAGACCTGGTTTAGTCCTGGTTAAGTCCTGGTTTAGTCCTGGTTTAGACTTGGTTTAGTCCTGGTTAAGTCCTGGTTTAGACCTGGTTTAGTCCTGGTTTAGTCCTGGTTTAGACCTGGTTTAGACCTGGTTTAGACCTGGTTTAGACCTGGTTTAGTCCTGTTTTAGACCTGGTTTAGACCTGGTTTAGTTCCTGGTTTAGTCCTGTTTAGACCTGGTTTAGACCTGGTTTAGTCCTGGTTTAGACCTGGTTTAGACCTGGTTTAGACCTGGTTTAGACCTGGTTTAGTCTGGCTTAGTCCTGTTTAGACCTGGTTTACCTGGTTTAGACCTGGTTTAGTCCTGGTTTAGTTCTGGTTTAGTCCTGGTTTAGACCTGGTAGTCCTGGTTTAGACCTGGTTTAGTCCTGGTTTAGACCTGGTTTAGTCCTGGTTTAGTCCTGGTTTAGTCCTGGTTTATTCCTGGTTTAGACCTGGTTTAGCTGGTTTAGTCCTGGTTTAGTCCTGGTTTAGACCTTGGTTTAGTTCTGGTTAGTCCTGGTTTAGTCCTGGTTTAGACCTGGTTTAGTTCTGGTTTAGTTCTGGTTTAGACCTGGTTTAGACCTGGTTTCCTGGTTTAGACCTGGTTTAGTCTAGTTCTGGTTTAGACCTCTGGTTTAGTCCAGGTTTAGTCCTGGTTTAGACCTAGTT
>CM044551.2:23102735-23120235 GCA_024416835.2 Perccottus glenii
GTAGGAGGAAGCCGGAGTACCCGGAGAGAACCCACCTGAACATGTGGAGGACATGCAGACATGCAGAGTCTAAAGAGCCGAGAATGTTTGAGTCGGCCGGGTTTTGAACTCAGGACCTTCTTGCTGTGAGGCAGGAGTGCTAACCACTCTGTCTCATGCACCCTATGTAAATTCCAGTCCAGTCCCATTAAGTCCAGTCCTATTAAATACTTTCTGCAAACCTTTTCCCAAAGCGTGTGGAGCAGCAATTTATCTTTGTCCTGTTTGTTAGTGGCATTTAAACAGCTGTGAAGCCCCCGCTTTGTCCCAAAAGCCCGGAGCGTAAAAGACAGAAAGAAGACAGTCGCAGCGCAGCATCGATCCCTCAGATTAACGACAGGCAGTGATTGGGGGGGTCCTGAACTAGTTTCAGTCAGACCAGCTGCGAGGAAAGAGGACGAGGAGGCGGGCTTCAGAGAGACCACACAAAGGAGAAAATCAGAGGAAAAATGGGTTTAATCAGGCGGCGGCGTGGAGGGAGGGGCTACACTCAGGTAAACACAGACAGGACTTAATTAAAACCCTCCAGAGGAAAAGCCTTCACGTTCTGGCAGTGGACAAACCGGTCTTAATCTCTCTCATTCAAGAAACAGGGCCTAAGTATGGTTCCTAAAGACACCTTCTGTCAGCTGCTCTGAAAACAGTTCCAGAAGGAGTCCTGTCCACATGTTTAATCAGTGACTTGTTTTTGTTTAAATCCAACTAAAACTTGTTCAAATCCCAATAAAACATGTTCAAATCAAATTATAGCTTTATCAACTTCAACCAAAACAATACGAAATTGGTTAATTTCAGATTCCCAAAGAGTTTGCCGCACTATCCGACCGTTTATCTGTCATCTCTGTTTGTGAGTTCTTAATCGGGTTTAGTTGTGACAGAACTTGTGTGTTCTGGATCTAACCTGCGTCGTTTTGGCATCAGAGGATGGAACGATCACTTTTGGACTACTGCTGCTTTAAAACACCTGCTGGAGTTAAACTATCCTTTAAAACATTATTATTTCTCTTTTGTCCGAGGATCTTTATTACGTTCAGATTTCTTTCCCTCTCAGAAATTAAAATCCCCTGTAGGCCTTTAAGAGCAGCTGCAGAGAGATGGGAGGAGGATAATGCACAAACAGGACGAGCTCAGATCCCATCAGTTTCCTGTCGTTTCCGCTCCATTTATGCCTCGTCTCGCTGTCACTTCTCTCTCAGCAGCCTTTAACTGTTTTCTCTGCATCTACAGCTCTTTACGGCGCATTGTTCCCTTGGCACCTCATCACTGACCTCTGTTTTCTTTCCTGATTGGACTGACCTCTCCATCGACACAAGAACAACTCAAATGTCCATAATTTCTTTGTTAAAGCCCAAATGGAACAAATTTAAATTTAGACTTCCTTGCTTTTCCAGTTCTTTCTTATTGTTAAGACCTGTTCAAAAGAACTTTGGAGCAGAATAAATCTTGAAAAAAGATCAGCAGAAAAGCAGAAAAGAACTTACAGGGTGTTTACTGTGGTGTGTGTCTGAGGGGTCTATAGAGACATATTATAGAGACATGTTATTATTAGAGTTATTACAGATGTGTTTAGGGCCCAGTAGGCTTCACAGGAGGCTTCTGCAGCAGGAGAAAGACACAACTAGAGAAAAATAAAACGTAAAACAATCTAGTTTTTAAACCCAACCTGAGTTTACAAACTCAAACAATCCATCTTGAACTGCTCCAAGCAAAGTATTCTGGTCTGAGCCCTGGCCTTAGCTCTGACTGCTCTGGGTCTTTTTCAAGTTTGAGGATTTAGAGACAGTTTTACTGTTACCAACGTAAACAACATGGACTGCTCTGATTGGATAAAAGCCAGCTCCAGGTATAATTTAAAGAAGCTGCTCTTTTATGAACAGGAGCCTCCAGATGGTCTGTGGAACACTTCTGTCAGAGTCAGGTCATGACGTCCTGATTTGGTCTAAAGTCTGAAATATCTCCAAACTTTCCAAATGAACAGGACTTTGATTCAGTTTGGTTCTGGACCGAGACAAAGGAGCAGCTGTTTGTTCTGAACCACGTCTGAAGCTTTCACCTGAAGCTTTGATTCAGACCAAACGGTAAAGTCCTGAAGTCTGGACCAAACAGAGCAGATGTTTTTCTTTTGTTCTAATATTAAAACCACAGTTATTGGAACAAAGTGAATGAGATTAAAAAACATTGCATTTTATTTACATTTTGGACAGGGACCAAACTTTTCTACCGTTAGGGTTGTACACTAAAAAAACGTCTAAAACTCAAACACTTCATGTCAGAGCCTGATTCTCCTGAAAGAGCAGAGGGTGTTCTTTTTAAACACCGTCAAGTGTTTTCCTCTCTACTCTGAGTGAGTTGAGCGCAGACAACACTGGGGCCTAATGGACGACAGACGAGTGGAAAAACAAAGAAACTGAAGAGCGGCACAAACAGGCTCTGCACAGGACGCCCCGCTCTGTTTGAGATTCAATAAAACCCTAGAGTCTTCGGAGAGGACTTCAAATCAGCCACAAACAGGACTCATGAGGTTTTAATCCATGTCTCACTCAAGTTTAATTATCAGGACTAAACCAGGTCTAAACCAGGTCTAAACCAAGACTAAACCAGGACTAAAACCAGGACTAAACCAGGTCTAAACCAGGTCTAAACCAAGACTAAACCTGGACTAAACCAGGACTAAACCAGGTCTAAACCAGGTCTAAACCAGGTCTAAACCAAGACTAAACCAGGTCTAAACCAGGACTAAACCAGGACTAAACCAGGTCTAAACCAGGACTAAACCAGGTCTAAACCAGGACTAAACCAGGACTAAACCAGGTCTAAACCAAGACTAAACCAGGTCTAAACCAAGACTAAACCAGGACTAAACCAGGTCTAAACCAGGACTAAACCAGGTCTAAACCAAGACTAAACCAGGACTAAACCAGGTCTAAACCAAGACTAAACCAGGTCTAAAACCAAGACTAAACCAGGACTAAACCAGGTCTAAACCAGGACTAAACCAGGTCTAAACCAAGACTAAACCAGGACTAAACCAGGTCTAAACCAGGTCTAAACCAGGTTTAAACCAGGTCTAAACCAAGACTAAACCAGGTCTAAACCAGGACTAAACCAGGACTAAACCAGGTCTAAACCAAGACTAAACCAGGACTAAACCAGGTCTAAACATGGTCTAAACCAGGTCTAAACCAGGTCTAAACCAGGACTAAACCAGGTCTAAACCAAGACTAAACCAGGACTAAACCAGGTCTAAACCAGGTCTAAATCAAGACTAAACCAGGACTAAACCAGGTCTAAACCAGGACTAAACCAGGTATAAACCAAGACTAAACCAGGACTAAACCAGGTCTAAACCAAGACTAAACCAGGACTAAACCAGGTCTAAACCAGGCCTAAACCACGACTAAACCAGGACTAAACCAGGTCTAAACCAAGACTAAACCAGGTCTAAACCAGGACTAAACCAGGACTAAACCAGGTCTAAGCCAAGACTAAACCTGGACTAAACCAGGACTAAACCAGGTCTAAACCAGGTCTAAACCAAGACTAAACCAGGACTAAACCAGGACTAAACCAGGTCTAAACCAGGACTAAACCAGGTCTAAACCAAGACTAAACCAGGTCTAAACCAAGACTAAACCAGGACTAAACCAGGTCTGAACCAAGACTAAACCAGGACTAAACCAGGTCTAAACCAAGAATAAACCAGGACTAAACCAGGTCTAAACCAGGACTAAACCTGGACTAAACCAGGTCTAAACCAGGTCTAAACCTGGACTAAACCTGGACTAAACCTGGACTAAACCAGGTCTAAACCTGGACTAAACCGGGACTAAACCAGGACTAAACCAGGTCTAAACCAGGTCTAAACCAGGTTTAAACCAGGTCTAAACCAAGACTAAACCAGGTCTAAACCAGGACTAAACCAGGACTAAACCAGGTCTAAACCAAGACTAAACCAGGACTAAACCAGGTCTAAACATGGTCTAAACCAGGTCTAAACCAGGACTAAACCAGGACTAAACCAGGTCTAAACCAAGACTAAACCAGGACTAAACCAGGTCTAAACCAGGTCTAAATCAAGACTAAACCAGGACTAAACCAGGTCTAAACCAGGACTAAACCAGGTATAAACCAAGACTAAACCAGGACTAAACCAGGTCTAAACCAAGACTAAACCAGGACTAAACCAGGTCTAAACCAGGCCTAAACCACGACTAAACCAGGACTAAACCAGGTCTAAACCAAGACTAAACCAGGTCTAAACCAGGACTAAACCAGGACTAAACCAGGTCTAAGCCAAGACTAAACCAGGACTAAACCAGGACTAAACCAGGTCTAAACCAGGTCTAAACCAAGACTAAACCAGGACTAAACCAGGACTAAACCAGGTCTAAACCAGGACTAAACCAGGTCTAAACCAAGACTAAACCAGGACTAAACCAGGACTAAACCAGGTCTAAACCAAGACTAAACCAGGACTAAACCAGGTCTAAACCAGGTCTAAACCAGGTCTAAACCAAGACTAAACCAGGTCTAAACCAGGACTAAACCAGGACTAAACCAGGTCTAAACCAGGACTAAACCAGGTCTAAACCAGGACTAAACCAGGACTAAACCAGGTCTAAACCAAGACTAAACCAGGTCTAAACCAAGACTAAACCAGGTCTAAACCAGGTCTAAACCAAGACTAAACCAGGACTAAACCAGGTCTAAACCAAGACTAAACCAGGTCTAAACCAAGACTAAACCAGGACTAAACCAGGTCTAAACCAGGACTAAACCAGGTCTAAACCAGGGACTAAACCAAGGACTAAACCAGGTCTAAACCAGGTCTAAACCAGGTTTAAACCAGGTCTAAACCAAGACTAAACCAGGTCTAAACCAGGACTAAACCAGGACTAAACCAGGTCTAAACCAGGACTAAACCAGGACTAAACCAGGTCTAAACATGGTCTAAACCAGGTCTAAACCAGGACTAAACCAGGACTAAACCAGGTCTAAACCAAGACTAAACCAGGACTAAACCAGGTCTAAACCAGGTCTAAATCAAGACTAAACCAGGACTAAACCAGGTCTAAACCAGGACTAAACCAGGTATAAACCAAGACTAAACCAGGACAAAACCAGGTCTAAACCAAGACTAAACCAGGACTAAACCAGGTCTAAACCAGGCCTAAACCACGACTAAACCAGGACTAAACCAGGTCTAAACCAAGACTAAACCAGGTCTAAACCAGGACTAAACCAGGACTAAACCAGGTCTAAGCCAAGACTAAACCTGGACTAAACCAGGACTAAACCAGGTCTAAACCAGGTCTAAACCAAGACTAAACCAGGACTAAACCAGGACTAAACCAGGTCTAAACCAGGACTAAACCAGGTCTAAACCAAGACTAAACCAGGACTAAACCAGGACTAAACCAAGACTAAACCAGGACTAAACCAGGACTAAACCAGGTCTAAACCAAGACTAAACCAGGACTAAACCAGGTCTGAACCAAGACTAAACCAGGACTAAACCAGGTCTAAACCAAGAATAAACCAGGACTAAACCAGGTCTAAACCAAGACTAAACCTGGACTAAACCAGGTCTAAACCTGGACTAAACCAGGACTAAACCAGGACTAAACCAGGTCTAAACCAAGACTAAACCAGGACTAAACCAGGACTAAACCAGGACTAAACCAGGTCTAAACCAGGACTAAACCTGGACTAAACCAGGTCTAAACCAGGTCTAAACCTGGACAAAACCGGGTCTAAACCTGGACTAAACCAGGTCTAAACCTGGACTAAACCTGGACTAAACCTGGACTAAACTAGACTAAAGCCTGACTCAGCAGCAGGAGGTTTGTAGAAAAAGTGCAAACTAAAAGAGTGTCAGGAGGATAAAGCTGGACCTAAAGACAGTCACTCATCTGTAACTGTCCTCTGCTCTTATTGGACGAGCCCTGTGTTTATAAATACACTGTAAATGTAATCGGGACCTGCCAGAGCCTCATATTTATCTGTGACTGTCAGACAGGCCTGTGCACGCTCGTCACTGTCCACGTGCACGCTCGTCACTGTCCATGTGCACGCTCGTCACTGTCCACATGCACACTCTGGTTTTCACAGAGAGTGACTTAAAAACATGAAGGTCTCTCGTTTTTGATCAAGTCTCTCTCATGGAACCCTTTATAAGAGGTTTCAAAAGAAGATTTATAAGGAGCCTGGTACAAAAGATGGCGCTGGTCATCTTTTGTACCTGTGCCAAGTTTTTACTATATGACAACTCTGAATTTTTGAATAATACGTTCGTTAAAGCTATCTGAAAATTATAGATTTAATCTACAGTAACAGCTAAAAAGCCCGGATGTAACCAACATTTTATTTCCCTGTGTGTAAGGCTAATATCAGAGAATGAGAGAGAAATGAGCTCCATGTTTATTTATGTTTTTGATCTACGGCTCCAGACTCTGTTAGGGTCTGTAACCAGACACAGACCTCGTCCTGCGCAGGGACAGGCAAAGGCACTTCAGGCAGAGACAGGACAGGTTTATTTGTTTGTTTTCTCTCTGATGCTGGAAATAGGTTAAATAGCTTTGCCATTCAAGAGCAACAGTAATTACAAATCTTTTGGAGATTTTAGAGGAGATTTATTTAATAAAGATTGACTTGGCAGGACAAAAGATTAAATGCCAATCCTGAAATGCGTCAATCACGACATCAGATAAAACATAAAACGTTTACATAAAAGATAGCATTATTTTTTGGGGGGGTTGGATCCCTAATATTATCATCATCACTCTATCCTCAACCAGGAAACTCAAGTGTGTGTGTGTGTGTGTGTGTGTGTGTGTGTGTGTGTGTGTGTGTGTGTGTGTGTGTGTGTGTGTATCTGTGTGTATCTGTGTGTATCTGTGTTTGTGTATCTGTGTGTGTATGTGTGTGTGTATGTGTGTGTGTATCTGTGTGTGTATGTGTGTGTGTATCTGTGTGTGTATATCTGTGTGAATCTGTGTGTGTGTGTGTGTGTGTGTGTGTGTGTGTGTGTATCTGTGTGTGTCTGTGTGTGTGTGTGTGTGTGTGTGTCTGTGTGTGTGTGTGTATCTGTGTGTGTATCTGTCTGTGTGTATCTGTGTGTGTATATCTGTGTGTATCTGTGTGTGTGTGTGTATCTGTGTGTGTATCTGTCTGTGTGTATCTGTCTGTGTGTATATCTGTGTGTATCTGTGTGTGTGTGTGTGTGTATCTGTGTGTGTATATCTGTGGGTATGGTTGTTTGTTTGTTTGTGGCAGATGTAATGACTTTAATGAGATTTGTCACTGAGTCTAATCTCTGTCACATTTACAGAGAGCAGCAGGTGGTTTCTATGACAACAGACTCTACATCTGCACCTGTCATAGAATACTGTCAAGACTAAACCAGGTCTAAACCAGGACTAGACCAGGTCTAAACCAGGACTAGACCAAGTCTAAACCCAATCTAAACCAGGACTAAACCCAGTGCCCTCTGTGACCCGCCAAAATAAAACCCCTCTTGCTTTAAACAAAACAAACAGCTCACAGTCAGAGTTTATTACGCTCTGAGCGAGTCTTGGACCTGGTTTTGGCTCAAAAGAAGAAAACCTGAGAAAACCCGTGGAGTGAGCTGTCATTTATCAAAGTCTGCTCGGCTCTGACGCAAAGAAACCTCCGCTCAGACCAAAAGAAACAATATCTGTCAGCGCTCATCCATCACATGGCGTTAAGCAACAAGACACGAGCAGAAAACACTAAAGAACAAGAGAAAAGAGGAGGAAATGAGAAAAAGTAGTCTGAACAGATTCAGAAATCCGAAGTACTTGAGGATTAACCAGGACTGAGTCTTTGAATGAATCACAGCCCACGTATATATCTTCTTCATTTCAAGTGTGGTCCTTGAAAATGTCCGTTTGGAGCAGTACAGCCCTGACCCTTGATCCAAATGAGTGTTGGGACAGCCCTTCGTCTGTAGTGAACGCACAAAAAAGGCTAAGGGGTAGAACTGGGACTGGGCCTAAATGTGGACAGATCTGGAAGACACCAGGTCTAAACCAGGACTAAAGGCGTTTTCACTCCTGCACTGTTTGGTCTGGACCTTCAGACTTTTCTGTTCTGGTGTGAAAGCTCCAGTAAAACCGTGGTTCAGACCAAACAGCTGCTCTTTGGTCTCAGTCCAGACCAACCTGAACCAAAGTCCGGTTTGTTTGTGAAAGCTGCGTTCATGTGGTTTTTGTTAAGTCTGTTTGATTCTGGTTAACAATCTTTAAGAAAAAAGAAAAGTATTTCATTTTAAACCTGACTGTGCTGTTTAGCCGTTTAAAACCCAGGTTATATTCAGGTTATGGCAATAATTCACGTCTCTACCTGTGTGTGAATGTAAACTCTGACAAAGAGTTCAATCTGAGAGGGTTTGTGGGTTGTGTGGTCGAGGAAAAGTGGTGTGTTCAAATGAGTGCTTCCTGCTGACACCTGGTCACAGAGAAAGTCCTCAGATCAGGGCTGACCTCAGGACAGCATCAGGACACACATCCGTCCTGACAAATGACCGATCGGTTCGCGGAACCGAAACACCAGCAGGACGGAAACACGAGGGAAACGCTAACGGCTCCACTCACTTCCGGAGTCGCAGGAAACATCTGGAGTCCTCTCGACCCGGTTCAGGAGGGTTTTAAACAATGTATAGACTTTCTGTGTTAAGACTTTAAAGACAGTTTGAGTTCTATTATTGTTTGTATTTTTTACAATGTATTTGTTTTTTTTCTGAAGTGAGAGTAAACACTGTATCTCAGTCTGTCTCTGTGTCTGTCTCTGTGTCTGTCTCCGGGGCCTGTCTCTGAGTCCTGTCTCCTGGGCCTGTCTCTGTGTCTGTCTCTGTGTCTGTGTCTGTCTCCAGGTCCTGTCTCTGAGTCTGTCTCTGAGGCCTGTCCCCGGGGCCTGTCTCCTGTTACAGTGAAGCCTGGTACAGATCCATACATCAGCTCAGATCCACAGGAATCTGTTTCTGTAAGTGTCTGAGGAACAAAGGCAGATCGATCTCCACAAACAGAAAACAGATGGGTTTACATCACGGCACCACTGACCTCAGGAGGGTTTTACAGGAATTCAGACAACATCAGCTTTAATCCTGGCTTTAAGTCAGACTCTGAGGCTCCCACTGTCTTCCATTCATAAACCAGGACTAAACCAGGTCTAAACCAGGACTAAACTAGGTCTAAACCAGGACTAAACCAGGACTAAACCGGGACCAAACCGGGACCAAACCAGGTCTAAAGCAGGACCAAACCAGGACTAAACTAGGACCAAACCGGGACTAAACCAGGACTAAACGAGGTCTAAACCAGGACTAAACCAGGACTAAACGAGGTCTAAACCAGGACTAAACCAGGACTAAACAAGGATTAAACCAGGACTAAACCAGGACTAAACTAGGACTAAACCAGGACTAAACCGGGACTAAACCAGGACTAAACCGGGACTAAACCAGGACTAAACGAGGTCTAAACTAGGACTAAACCAGGACCAAACCGGGACTAAACCAGGACTAAACGAGGTCTAAACCAGGACTAAACCAGGACTAAACGAGGTCTAAACCAGGACTAAACCAGGACTAAACAAGGATTAAACCAGGACTAAACCAGGACTAAACTAGGACTAAACCAGGACTAAACCAGGTTTAACTTGGTTTTAAATGGATTTAAGAAGGTTATAACTAAGGTTCAGACAGGTTTTAAGAGGTTTAACCCAGACTTTAATAAATTTGATATAGTAATAACCAGATTTATTTGGAGTTTAACTTGGATTTAAATGGGTTATGACTGGATTTGGACGAATTTTAGTTGCATTCATTTTGAATTTAAACAGATTAACTTATATTTAACCTGTTTTTAACTTATTTAGTTTTGAACAATTTAAAAACTTGTAATAACCAGATTTTGATGGTTGAACTTGCTTATATTTCAGATTTACCTGGTTATTAATGGATTTGATCTAGTTATAACCAGGTTATAAACACAATCTCACAAGCTAAAATAAATCTAATCAGGTCTGCATATTTTAAATTGTACAGTATGTTACAGTTAATTAAAAAACAAAACCCTCGCGCTCCTCCATGTTCTGGTCGAAGGGCAGTGCTGTTGATCTGAGCAGGACATACTGTACATTCCTCTGTGCTCACACACACACACACACGCACGCACGCACGCACACACACACACACACACACACACACACACACACACACACACACACACACACACACACACACACACACACACACACACACACACACACACACACACACAGGCATCGCTGCAGATATCAGCGCTCAGATAAGCTCCGGGCCAAGGGAAACGCTGCACAATGGGGCTAAGTGCAGCCAAACGCTCCCAGATCCAAGGTCAAGAGTCAGCGTTACACAAGACCGAGCGCTCTCTGACATCAGCCAAACAAAAACAGGACTCACACCGGGCTTCCATCAGGGGACTTTACTGGAATTTGAAGAAATCACAATAAAATATTATTGTGAAATTGTTTAGGAGGCACCAAGTCTACCCAGCTGTAAACAATACAACTAAAAAAATCAGACTTGTGTGTTTGATTTGTATTAAAATGTTAAACTCATACAGAAAGCAGGTTTTCCGTCATTGATCCCCTCAATGTGTCGCGCAGCTTCTGCCTGAGCCAGAAAGTAATACTCAAAAGGCAATATTTCAGAGCTTTAAACCGAGTGTATGTTCTCTGGTCTCGCTTCAACAGATCTGACCACGTTCACAAAGGATTTCTGTAATTGTCTGTCACTTCCTGTTTTTGGTCTCATCACTAAACTAGACCTTGGTCCGGTTTGGTCAGGACTTAGACCACTGGAGCTTTCACCTCCAGGGCCCTTCAAAGACTTTGTCAAAAGTCTATAAATACTACAAAGTGCCTCCCCCAGGTGAAGGTGAGGGGGGTCTGTCACACATCCAGGTCACAGAGGTAAGAACGGACATTTCCTTAAAGTGGAAACAGCTGCTATAAGGACTTCCACCCTTCATGCTCTTCACTGTAGACCAGACCAAACTGGGACTAAACCACAGTATGTAGCAGCCACTGTTCAAAAGCTTATCTTCAGAACCCGTCCTATTCACAGACACAAAGATCAATAGAACCACTCGTCCACAGACTCGCTTTATTGCACTGAAAATCAAACTTCACAAATAGCCTTTTAATAACCCACTGCTGCTTTTACATTGATCCGAAGACCCCCAGAGCACGACCTCATTTCACTGAAGAGAGGCTCGTAAAGAGGACTCACACCTGAACAGCCGCTCTGCTCTGAGGTTCTGTGGCAGACTTAAAAACACTGTTGAGAGGGAAGAGGGAAAACTGCTGAACACAGAGCAACAAGTCGAGAGAAATCATATTGAATCCAAGCCAAAAGTCAGGTCCAAGCACCACAGCAGTGTTTATCACAGAGTTTGAGCTTTACTGAGCTTAAAAGCATCACACGAGTTCCTCTGTTTTCAGGGCACTGTGTCCAGGAAAGAGAACAGTCTGGCGACAGTTTGGTCAGATCAACAGTTTCATGACAGACTCTAAACCTGACCTGAAGCACACCTGACCTCAGAAAACCTCACTTTTATAGATATTCCCTTCAAGTCTGAATAAATGTTGCTTAACACACTCCAGGATAAAGGATGATGTTGCCTTGTTCAGCGACAGAAAATGTATAAATGGTAATATACTGTATAACAATATGTATTTATACTAAATAAATGACAGAAAGGGTTTCATCCAGAAACAGTTCAGAGACATGTAATTACAGTAAACAGTAAAAAAATCACAGGTCCCATGGACCCCAGGTGTAAAAATCAGGTGTTTTTCCTCCTCATAATCATCTTTGACGAGAGGAAGTTTGTCACAACAGCATTATTAACAATGGAAGCTAAAACCTACTCGAACAAACACAAACATATAATGTAGCACAGGAGTGTTTTTATGTTGGTTTCTTTGTATTCCTTCACTTTTACACTGACCTCCGTGAGTCTGGACCTGGTCTAAGTCTGGACCTGGTCTAAGTCCGGACTAACTCTGTCTCCTTCACAAACACTGACCTCCGTGAGTCTGGACCCGGTCTAAGACCGGACTAACTCTGTCTCCTTCACAAACACTGACCTCCGTGAGTCTGGACCTGGTCTAAGTCTGACCTGGTCTAAGTCCGGACTAACTCTGTCTCCTTCAAAAACACTGACCTCCGTGAGTCTGGACCTGGTCTAAGTCCGGACTAACTCTGTCTCCTTCAAACACTGACCTCCGTGAGTCTGGACCTGGTCTAAGTCTGGACTAACTCTGTCTCCTTCAAACACTGACCTCTGTGAGTCTGGACCTGGTCTAAGACCGGACTAACTCTGTCTCCTTCACAAACACTGACCTCCGTGAGTCTGGACCTGGTCTAAGTCTGGACCTGGTCTAAGTCCGGACTAACTCTGTCTCCTTCAAAAACACTGACCTCCGTGAGTCTGGACCTGGTCTAAGACCGGACTAACTCTGTCTCCTTCACAAACACTGACCTCCGTGAGTCTGGACCTGGTCTAAGTCTGGACCTGGTCTAAGTCCGGACTAACTCTGTCTCCTTCAAAAACACTGACCTCCGTGAGTCTGGACCTGGTCTAAGACCGGACTAACTCTGTCTCCTTCAAAAACACTGACCTCCGTGAGTCTGGACCTGGTCTAAGTCCGGACTAACTCTGTCTCCTTCAAACACTGACCTCCGTGAGTCTGGACCTGGTCTAAGTCTGGACTAACTCTGTCTCCTTCAAACACTGACCTCTGTGAGTCTGGACCTGGTCTAAGACCGGACTAACTCTGTCTCCTTCACAAACACTGACCTCCGTGAGTCTGGACCTGGTCTAAGACCGGACTAACTCTGTCTCCTTCACAAACACTGACCTCCGTGAGTCTGGACCTGGTCTAAGTCTGGACCTGGTCTAAGTCTGGACCTGGTCTAAGTCTGGACTAACTCTGTCTCCTTCAAACACTGACCTCCGTGAGTCTGGACCTGGTCTAAGACTGGACTAACTCTGTCTCCTTCAAACACTGACCTCCGTGAGTCTGGACCTGGTCTAAGACCGGACTAACTCTGTCTCCTTCACAAACACTGACCTCCGTGAGTCTGGACCTGGTCTAAGACTGGACTAACTCTGTCTCCTTCACAAACACTGACCTCCGTGAGTCTGGACCTGGTCTAAGTCTGGACTAACTCTGTCTCCTTCAAACACTGACCTCCGTGAGTCTGGACCTGGTCTAAGTCCGGACTAACTCTGTCTCCTTCAAACACTGACCTCCGTGAGTCTGGACCTGGTCTAAGTCCGGACTAACTCTGTCTCCTTCAAACACTGACCTCCGTGAGTCTGGACCTGGTCTAAGTCTGGACCTGGTCTAAGACTGGACTAACTCTGTCTCCTTCAAACACTGACCTCCGTGAGTCTGGACCTGGTGTAAGTCTGGACTAACTCTGTCTCCTTCAAACACTGACCTCCATGAGTCTCGACCTGGTCTAAGTCTGGACCTGGTCTAAGTCCGGACTAACTCTGTCTCCTTCAAACACTGACCTCCATGAGTCTGGACCTGGTCTAAGTCTGGACTAACTCTGTCTCCTTCAAACACTGACCTCCGTGAGTCTGGACCTGGTCTAAGTCTGGACTAACTCTGTCTCCTTCAAACACTGACCTCCGTGAGTCTGGACCTGGTCTAAGTCTGGACCTGGTCTAAGTCTGGACTAACTCTGTCTCCTTCAAACACTGACCTCCGTGAGTCTGGACCTGGTCTAAGTCCGGACTAACTCTGTCTCCTTCAAACATTGACCTCCGTGAGTCTGGACCTGGTCTAAGTCTGGACCTGGTCTAAGACCGGACTAACTCTGTCTCCTTCACAAACACTGACCTCCGTGAGTCTGGACCTGGTCTAAGACCGGACTAACTCTGTCTCCTTCAAACACTGACCTCTGTGAGTCTGTACCTGGTCTAAGTCTGGACCTGGTCTAAGTCTGGACCACGTATAGATTTCATAACTGTTCCTTGAGATCTACTAAAGTATCAAACGTTTAACAAAGTCTTGACTCAAGTTCCAGTTCCTGATCGTCTCGGGGCCTGGTCCAGAACATGGCACCAAACCAATTTTTAATAGAAAGGTGTGGACAGTGTAACTGTAGGAGTTTCATCAAAAACTGGGGAGGAGACGATTTAAATGAAATGCAAAATCAGCTGAAAAGACTCACACATCACTCTGCACTGACTCCAGCGCAGTCGTGTGTCACTGACCGTGGAAGGTGCGGTTCCACATCCTCCGGGTGACGTCTTGTCCCGGCGGCCGATCCCCGCTTTCTGCCATGGACTCGTTCAGAGCGTGAGTGTAGAGCATCACGCCGTCGTAGAAACCTCCAGCGATGATGTTCATCTGAGAGAACCACAGGAGCACTTTCATCAGTTATCAAGTGAAAAACATCTGCCCTCGTCTAAGGCTCTTCACAGAACCTCTGAGTCCGAGCTCAGAGTCTGAGGCTGAAAGGAAACCAGGCCGTCCTGTCACCTCTGGACAAAGTCAAGGTTCTTTTTAAAATAAGGCCATTGAAGACAAAACAGACGCGTTCAATCAGTATTAATAGATGGTTATTATAAAAGTGTTGGTTTACAGCAGAGTTTAGACCTGGTTTTGTGCCTGGTTATGTTCTGTTTAGTCCAGAAGACCAGGTTTAGACCAGGTTAAGTCCTCCTTTGGGGAACTCGAGTGCAGAAGAACATACTCTGGGTCATTCCCTCGGAGCTGAGACTGGTATTTGTCTTTCATTGTTAATCAGATGCTTGAGCACGGCCTGATTACACAGATCCAGCAGATTGATTATTGCTGGTTTAGTCCCAGTTTTGTCCTGGTTTTGGTCTAAGAAGTCCCGTGTGTTTCCAGTCTGAGGTGCGTGATGGTCAGATATGTCGTTACACAAGTTGAATCAATTCTGAAGATTGCAGTTCATTTCCCAGATAGCGCTCCTGCGGGGGTCTGGCTCTGATTGTGCTGTAATTGGAAAATCAGCCGCTGGTGTCTGAGGTCTCTTTCCTGTTTCTTTTTTTTTTTTTTTGTGTTCACAGCTGAGTCTGACGTCAGCTCTGATTAAACACTTCAGGGACTGAATTTTTAGAGTAGTTCATTATTGGGTAATTCTGCAAAAGTGGTCATATTTCACAAACTCAAACATACTATTTATTCTCTAGATGTTGAAACTTTCCATTTTGTGCAGAAACAGTGTTTGTTTAAGAGTGCTCTGTTCAGGTCAATGTTCCGTCTTATGAAACTTTCCTGAAGTACGTAAACACACTCTTATGATTTACAGTCAAACGTAAATGTAAGAAGTTATTCACAAATGCTTTAAAGGTTTATGAACCAGACTGTGGGTTTATATTTGTATGAACCTAACACCAGAGGCTTTTATCTGGACGCACGGCAGATCTGAACAGGGCCATTAAGACGGGAGCTTTTGTTAAAGAAAAGGCGCTAATGGCCCCTCTCCAAAAACAAGAGACTGAGGCTATGTCCACACGAAGCCAGTGCATCCCCTATCCGATCTTGAGACGGCGTCGTCTCAGGAAATATCTACGTACAAACGAAACCACTGAGACCGGCTGAAAACGAAGTAGTATATATGCCAGACCAGTATGGGGCGCTGTAATTCTGCCACAGATATACGCTATACAAGGAGAAGAAGACTTTGAGCATGCGCATAACCTTGTGCGCTGCAGAAGAAGACGAAGACCTAAATATTTATTTTCTAATAAAAACAAGTTCTCAAATTGTTGCAGTCATTTATTTTGAGTGTAGTAATTGGTGCCCTCATGTTTGTTGTTTGCTCTTCAATATACGGACTGAGTTCTGAGTGCTTTGGACATGCGGAAATTCTCTCTCCATTCATTTTCTCCAGGTAGCTCTCCTGGCTCTCTTTCGCGGTGGATCTAAGAGCATGTGGCGTATGGTGTTGTCCATTATCGCTTGTTGCTCACCACAACTGCATAGAAGCAACAGATTTTGCTGTAATAAAGCTAGTAGGCTTAGTAGCTTCTGCAGCACGAACTCAATCATGTAGTCCGCCATTATTGTTGTTGCTGTTACGTGTGACGAGGCCGACACGTGATGCGATGACATCATCGTTTTCACAAAATATACGGATTGGCTGTACACACGACACCGCAAGGGTGAAGGTTTTAGATTTATCCACTTTAGAACCCGGTTACAGATAATAGCGGATTCAGTCTCCCAAAACGCCGGATCCGTGTTGACGAAACGCCAATACGATACAAAATGTATATGGATACAGTGATTCGCGTCTCCGTGTGGACAGCCCCTGAGAGAGGCTCTTCACAGACCATTTGAGTCCGAGCAGAGGGTCTGAAAAGAAACGAGGCAGATGCTGTGTCCTTTGAACAAACACGAGTCTCTTTCAGAGAACAATTAGTAAAAATGAAACCATTAACGAAAAAACAGACGCGTTCGATGGAAATAAAGAAGGATTTATTATAAAAATGTTTTAGACCTGGTTTAGACCTGGTTTAGCCTGGTTTAGTCTGGTTTAGTCTGGTTTAGACCTGGTTTAGCCTGGTTTAGCCTGGTTTAGTCTGGTTTAGCCTGGTTTAGCCTGGTTTAGTCTGGTTTAGCCTGGTTTAGTCCAGTTTTGGTTCTCACCACAGAGTCCTGAACAGTGTAGTTGAACATCCTCTTGGCGTCTGTTTTTAGGTTCTTCACAAACGCTGTGTACTCTTGGTTCTGAGGCTCTCGATACGTCAGGATCTTCACGTTCTGCAACACAACAACCACAAACACACAAAGATGGGTTTAAAATACAGAAAACTAACACACCTAAAACCAGGAGCAGGTTTCTGACTCTCAGTGACTCTCTCACGCTGCTTGTATCTGATTAGATTAGATTCAACTTTATTGTCATTACACAAGTACAGGTACAAGGCAACGAAATGCAGTTTAGGTCTAACCAGAAGTGCAATAGCAGCAAGTGCAGGATATATACAATGGTTGCATACGTGCAGGATACGGAGATGTACAGGATTTACCGGTAATATGTACAATGAATATAAATATACAGATGGTTATTACTATAACAGGTGAGTGTGTGCCATAAATATAATTACAGGTGTCTCAGCATTTACAGGTGAATATGTACTACATTTACATTTACATTTATTCATTTAGCTGACGCTTTTATCCAAAGCGACTTACATTGTTCTAATGTAATTACCAGTGTTACAGACACTGGAGGCAAGGTGGGTTAAGTGTCTTGCCCAAGGACACAACGACAGTATGAACTGTGGGGAGAGGGGGAATCGAACCACCTACCTTCCGGTTGAAGGACAACCGCTCTACCCACTGAGCTACTGCCGCCGTACTATAAATGTAAATGTAATATACAGATGTCTCCAACTATAAA